>JAACNH010000058.1:189908-349908 GCA_019447015.1 Hymenochirus boettgeri
TCTCTATATACCCGTCACAATACTAGAGATCTCCATATACCTGTCACAATACTAGAGATCTCCGTATACCCATCACGATACTAGAGATCTCCATATACCCGTCACGATACTAGAGATCTCTATATACCCGTCACAATACTAGAGATCTCCATATACCTGTCACGATACTAGAGATCTCTATATAACCATCAGGATACTTGCAATAACGATTAAAGGGCAAGTTTTTAATGTGGTAAATATTATAAAGATTATTTGTGTAAATATTTTATAGATTATACATAACATGCTGTGTAAATATAAATATACTCTAGCAAAAGGTGCCCGTTGGTCACAATGGAAATTATGTGTGTGTATGTTTTGGTATGTGTGGATATAGTGGGATATAGAATCTTTACACACAGTATATTTTAAACTGTTACTCAACAGTCACCAGCTTCCAGAGGAACCCAAATAGGATAATTTAGGATAATAATAGGAACCAAAAATAATCCTGCGGTCTGAGAGTAGACCCCGGCAATCCGCTACACTGTGTGGTTGAAACTAAACATCTGTTAATACTTATTAGATTCCCCACGGCAAGTGGTGATGGTACCTCATATATTATAACAGAAGGTACACTCACAGCATCATGTTATTATAACAGCTTGCCCTAATAATCTAGCAAAACGTCTTCAAAGAACTAAACTTTAAGTCCAGTTGCTCTAATTGAATACAACAGATATACCATGACCTGGATGAATGAATATTACAGATATACCATGACCTGGAATGGATGAATATTACAGATATTGTGACCCTGATAGATATGCAGATTCGTGACCTGGATGATGAATATTACAGATATACCGTGACCTGGATGGTGAATATTACAGATATACCGTGACCTGGATGATGAATATACAGATATCCGTGACCTGGATGAATGAATATTACAGATATACCGTGACCTGGATGAATGAATATTACAGATATACGTGACTGATGAATGAATATCAGATATATCTGACCTGAATGATGAATATTACAGATATAGCGTGACCTGGATGAATAATATTACAGATATACCATGACCGGTGATATATTACAGATAGGACCTGGATGATGAATATTACAGATATACCGTGACCTGGATGAATGAATATTACATATATCCATGACCTGGATGGAGTAATATTACAGATATACCGTGACCTGATGAATGAATATACAGATATACGCATGACCTGGGATGAATTAAATTACAGATATATCCGTGACCTGGATGAATGAATATTACAGATATACCGTGACCTGGATGAATGAATATTACAGATAACCATGACCTGGATGGATGAATTTACGATATACCGTGACCTGGATGAATGAATATTACAGATATACCGGACCTGGATGAATGAATATTACAGATATACCATGACTGGATGAATAATATCCAGATATACCATACCTGGATGAATGAATATTACAGATCTATAACCATGACCTGGATGGAAATATTACAGAATACCATGACCTGGATGAATGATATCAGATATACCATGACGGATGAATGAGAACCTTCACAAGCATATAACAAACATTTCTCATTCCCCTTTACCTAAGAAATGGATTTATCCTTTATATACTCTTATCCAGATCTAATGAAAAAAGTTGCTTCAGAGCATTTTTAAATAACTGATGACTGCTTTTTATTTCAGTATTACAGTAAATCCTTGTTGTAATCCTGCCAAGGATTTGCCAGCGATTTGCAGCGAGCACCTTCATCCCAACCTAATAGTGGCTGCCAATTCAAATTGTTCTAGCCAATCGTCCACTCCCAGTTACCCCATCAAATGGATCAGGTTTAAAAATAGGTTTGGCAATTGGGCCTGGTAGAGCTACGAGTCTAATTGGGGAATTTCATCTGCAGGTAAAGGACAGGAGGGTTAAATACAATACTATCAGTAGCAGCCTCCATAGCTTAACAGAGAATATACATGGTTATTACCAGCACCGCTGTCACCAATTTTTACCAGATCACTGGTTTATGGAGGATTTATGGGTAGCATGGCACCAGTGGGTTACTCTGGTGGTCTGACACAAAAAGCAGCAGCAGTAACATAAACAGGTTCCCACATAACATGTGCAGTAATCGTCCATAACATGTGCAGTCCCTGTCTTGGTGCACCACTTTGAATATTGACCAGGCCTGTATATTGGTGTCCTTAATACGTTTGTTACACTTATCTGTTATCTCAGAGTTTGATCCAATAAGGTAATTGTCTGTCCAATAATCTGTCCTCCTAACAGGTGTGGTAACAGGATCTTTACACAGGATCTCGTGTTGCAGTCAAGATCTCTCCAAAGCACACACCACAATCTACTTCTCTCCTCCTACCAGTCAGCCACCTGCAGGCTGGAGGTGGTATATAAGGAGCCTTGGTGTATATTTCCATTACAATACACATCACATGCTGTGTAGCAGACAGAAACCTTTTTGGATTACACTTCCTTTCACATGGAGCAACACAGGGGGTGTGGTTTAAGCTGTGCCTTTGACCATTCCATTTTGAAATAGTGATCTCACTCTGTAAGTAAGTTTACGTTTTGTATATTTTGTACCTAATATAGTCAGTTGCTATACTTTACATACATTTACTGATGGTCTTTAATGATAATTGAGATAGTACACACATACATATACACCTTATCCTATATGTAATACCCTATACCCCCCCATCACATTGGTAGCTCCTAAAAACTCAACGCAATCTCCTATGGAATATAAATATATTTATATATATAAGGGATATACATTTCATACAGATGATAAGGGAAAGCTTGGTTACTCTGCCCCAATCATTATTTCTATAGGGAATGAAGCAGAGCAGACCCTAATTATTTATGAATATCAGTCCAGACCTCTTTATTAATGTTCGGTGGGCTGTGCGGTTAAGGCCACAATGTTCTGCTGTTCAGGAATCAAAAGCTGAAAGTGACGGTATATGGAGATTGTCAATATAGGAATATGGGAATTGTGTCCCCATTAGGCCAATGTTAGAGGATCCTACCAATGTTCCTTTACGGACGGACGGGGGCTAGGTAAACTAGACTGAAGCTTTATTTCAGTTTATTTCATTTGTTCCGATGCTTAATGTTTCCTTCTGTTTATTTAGACGTTTAAGCAGCAGCTTTCCAGATATTGCAGACTGCAATCCCAGCATTCTCAGCCACAGCAAATATTCAAACATGACTATCCCTTTAATACAGAGCCTCACTATCAGGGTTACAAGGGCCTCAGGCGTCCTATCACGTTTATTTGAACAAACAGTGCGGTTTGTTTACATGGCCTGTCACTGTAAATCTTCCAACACTGGGCAATTGTCTGACATCACTGCACATAAGGGGGAGGGGCTAGTTCTATGATGTCAAATGTTTACAGTAAAGTCAAGATAAACCCCAGAGGGAAGAATTAAAACTAAAGAAACATGGGGGGAGAGGGAGAAAACAGAATATGAATCTTTAAACATATTTCAATGCTAGACCTGATCCTACAAAACCTACTTCCCAACATTCCCGTAGGGCAGAGAAACGCGACATTCCCTGTCCCGCGGATAGTTAGGAAAGTAATTAATCGGGAATGATCCCAATTCTAAGGAATCTTGGGGTAAAACTGTATAGTGATGTACAAGGCTTTTTCATTAGGTCTCTCTATACTGGTTATAAACCAGCGAACTTAATTCTCCTTAAATCAAATAAAGGCCCCAGGGTTTCTCCAATCAACATGTGAGGACAAAATGTCCCAGAGATGCTGGAACGAGATTCTAAAAATAACGTTCAAACGCATAAAAATATCGTGTTTTTCCAAGTTAATGTGTTTCATTTGTGTTTCGTCCAATAGAGAGAGGTAAAATAAAAACTAATGGAAATCTGCAAAGCTTTTTGTTGAACTACAATTCCCATCATCCCCTTGCAACCTCAGCAGAGGGAAGGATTAGAAGACGTAACAAACTAGGCAACCTTTCAGAACCAGTATCTGCCAGTCCATTATTGTGCATGGTTCTGTAACCTTCAGGGTTATTCAATAAAGTTCTTATCGTTTCAAATGGTGGCTAATTTTGCCCCAACCAATCAGATGTTAGCTTACAAATGTTAAATAACTTTGATTGGTTGGGGCAAAATTAGCACCATTTTAAACGATAAGAACTTTTATTGAATCTCCCTGCAAGTACCTAATCATCGCCTGTAGGGGGCAGCGTGCATGAACAGATCTCTGAAAGAATCATTTGTGATTAAAGGAGAATTTACCCTAAAACACATTTACCCTCCTATACAGGTCAGAAAATAACCTAACCAAAGATACACAGTTAAACCCTCAATACAAAAATGATTGCAGTCCCTGCCCCTCCCCTAGCTCAGTGATCTTGCACATGCTCAATAGTAGGAGTATCCTAGAAAGGGACTTCACTTTTTGTATTCGTTTCTGGCATTTAAATCAGGTTAAATTGGTTTTAGTGTGTCCTTTTCCTTTAAGGGCATGTCCACCCCCAAAATATCCCCCCACTAATGGCCCCACCATGTGATAGCAGAGTCCTATATTGCCTAAATTTGCAGTATACCCCTGGTCACAGCTCCGGCTCCGTCCCCTCCGCCAGCCCATTGAGAAGCCAGCCAGGGGTCTGTGCTTTGGACAGTTTTGTTGTTCGGGGGGTTAGAATGTTTTAGATTTATTTAATTCAAACATTAAAAGTAATCTGCTCCGCCATCTTTAATTTTCTCCATAAGTAACCGTGTACACGGTTACACTTTTTGGGTCGGAAAATAAAAATAAATCTATATCTGGCATTATAGGCAACATCCCATACAGATGGGAATCTAACTGTATATAGAGGTAACCACGCGTTTGGGGGATTTATATCCAGGCTAGTGGGAGAATTTCTATTGCCCGGCCTTGGCAAAGGCAGCATAACGAGAAATCTCGATAATCCTCGGCTGAACCGAAATTACACAGAGCAGACCAAATAATTTGTACGTACGGTGAATGGCCGGGATTAGGAGGGGATTAGGGGCTCCGATTTATTACAGGGGTGGGGAATTAGAATATCCCACAATGTAAAATATGAAACCGTTAAAAGATCCATTAGCTAGAAATCTATTGGAACAGAATACTAGCAGAAACGCTCCAAACCATCTCCAACAAAGCCAAGGGAATATAACGGACAGGACCGCTGGTGCTGCCATAGGGAGATGGCAACTTGTATTGATGGTGTCAGGCACTGTACAGCCCACATTTGAATCATTCTCTTTCAATACGGCCTGTCAGGGCTTCACAATCACAGCACACCATGTCAGGACCTATCACTCACGTACAACAGCAATGAAGGTAAAGGGTATTCATTCTCTATAGGTCGGTTACAACTCCCATAATCCTCCACCAGCCTTGGAGCAAATAAAACCCTCAAAGTTATATATAGGTAACTGTGTATAAATACTTACGGGCCATACAAAACTATCTGGGGCATTGTTTTAACCATAGAACTTTCAAAAGCAGGACAGCTGTTAAGCAGTGAATGTTCTTCTTCCTTTGCTCTGCAAAGGTTTCTGCTCCCTCCAGCTCTCTGAGCTCATAATGAGCTGGCACACGCTCAGAGGAGGCACTGGGGAATAGCATATACTGATTTGGCTGTGATGTCCACCTGTTACATCCATGCCGGACATGGAAGAACCATAAACAGAAATAAGGTAAACGAAACACCAAGCATTTTAAGTTTAGTCAAAAGCATTGCTATCCACCCCATAAGGCTTTTAATAATTGATAGAGAACCTTAACTAACCATTATTCTCACACTGCCCAGAACTGCACACGAAGTTAGCTATTCATCCCTGCAGGCAAATCGCTGAGAGCGGGGTAACTCCGAGTTTCACACATGCTCACAGGAGCTTTCCACTGCGCTCATGGACAAGCCCTTCAGGTACTCATTAGTCATTGGCTGTGACCACATACATCACAGCTGTGACTTTTGGATCAACCAGGAAGTGAAAGGAGCTTGCTATTATCCGACCTCAGGGTTCAGGCTGAATATTAGCTTGTGTGCAGTTCTTGGTAGTGTTCTTGAATAATCAAATGTGGTTTTGGGTGTGGACATGCCCTTTAAATTTCTACCCACGGCAGTTTTGGGTCATTTAAACTTTTATTTTTAAGGTTGAACTGCCCTTTAATAACCACGTCAAGGACGTTATTTGACTTGTCACTTGATCGCTACAGAGCCAAGAACTAAATAGAAAACGCAACATTAACCAAACACCATCAACGCCACAAGGAATCGTCTTAAAATAAAATCCTTTAGGTTTCTGTACGGGGATTTAGAATAAACGTAGTTTTATAGAGACGTGACCAGACTCTACCCAGAATCCTACAGTACTTCGGTCTTACCCAAGTCATAACAAATGCAATGAACAAAAAAGAAAATGACATAGAGGTTCTCGGATTTCTCTGGTTAGCCAGAAATTCGCCCGGAGCGTGACTTTAACAATCTGCTCTGTGTGTTACTGGGAAAAAAATCCAAGTTTGTTTAGACCGAGGCGCTGTTTGTAAATCATGTAACGTTATTCTACTACCCGGGGAGAATCGGACGCGCCACCCAGACCCCTGTGTGGTTCCTGGTAATATAGATTTATTTTGTAACATATTCCTTCACGTGATGTCACCAGCGAGCGAAAACATATAAAATCTAACGTGGAATGCCTCGTTCCCTCTCTACAACGAAATAAAGTTATAGGATAATGTCACCACAGGATTTAAGGACAAGTTCATCCACAAACTTAATTTTACCATCTGTATTAGCCTGGCCCCTCCCCCAACATAATAACCCAATTTGGGTACCAGACATTTTGTGGGCGGAGGGGTCTCCATCAATCTAGTCCTGACCCACCTACACTGTAAAACACGATACAGCAAATGTATCTAATCCCATAAGTTTCACTTTATATTGTGTTCTTTAAATAAAATAACCTTATTTCCCCTTGACGGATTACTAGACTCCCTCATCAATTCGAAGGCTCTACATCATTCCAAACTGTAATTTATAAGTCATTAACCATCCTCCCACCTAATTCCATCCATGACAGAAATTGGCGCATTTACTATTATATCTTTCATCCGATCATTCGGACGCCTTCCATGGCGTCTAATACCGAGATTGGATCTCACACATTCAGAACAATCATTTTCTTTGGAAAAAACGGGAGATTAGAATTAGGCCGAAATGACAGGAAGAATTGATGAAAATGTCTGCCAGATTACGTCAAATTAAAGGCGCGACGAGGACAAGCTGGACCTATTGATAGAAAAACGGGAATATTCTGCATTAACCCAGCTATGGGGCAATAAGGTAATGACTGCTTTTTCGTTCTCCCTGCAATAGATGGGGAACTAATTTCTTAAAGCACCGGTACAAATACCAATAAAATTTAAAACGAATTTTAAACGTTGCCTTTCTTTACTGATATAAAACCAATGGATCATTAACTAAGGCTGGGACATGAGAAGATTTTCCAGCCCAACCAGCCATTTTTTCCTTGTATTGTTCAGTCGGGACGAAAAATCTGTGATTTTCACCGGCGGTCAAATTGGCAATCGGACGGTTGGTAAAATCACTGCGCCCGGGAGGTCTCCTAAGAAACCGCACAATCTGTTGTCACCAACATGTTATTTTTTCTTTTTCTGGCTAACTGCTCACCATTGGCGAAGGTAGGTCGGGATGAAGAATTTGTCCGGTGTACCACCGTCTGTCCGTCAATCTTTTTTTTGGAAAATTTTTATCTGTGGGTGTGAACTTGTCATGATGGAACTTCCCTCTCCTAGTGCTGTTATAGTGATCGCTAGATGCTCGCGAAGTCTGGTCATAATAAAAGGAGGTGTCAGTTAAAGAGGGGTGTATTGAGCAATCAAGTCGGCTCTTAAGATTAAGATGAGGCAAAGTATTTTTTTCTAATACTTGCCCTTAAAAATACCTGGGAAAAGGGTTTCTCTTTCATTCACTGCGACCGATCCCAACCCATTCCTTGAGTCAAATCTGACAAACACACATCGAAAACCACTGCCGATCATTAATGGACCGTGGCTGCTTTGCACGTCGACTGTCGGAAGAGCTGGAATGGTCGTCCTAAGGATTGGCACGTGTCTATCCACCTTTAGATTTGTCAAAGAATCTACCAACAATCAAAACTTCCCCTTATGGGGGTCCTTTCCACTTGTGACCCTTCCATGTCTGGGGGGTGACCGGTTTTTACCGGTAATTGGATCTGGCCAGGATCCTGACACAAACATTACAACTATGAGACCAATCAATTTGCTTTATTGTAAAAGAATGAGAAATAATTAAGAAAGGGGGAAGGAGGGAAACAATTTCCATTATTTCCTCCCTCTGGCGCTTTGTGGCGTAAGTATTACTATTCGCAGTGGTGGGTTAATATTCCGCAGGGCCCCACCCCCGCAAACTGAAAACTATGCACTTCCTTGGTGAATCACTTCATCTGCAGGCCCTGGAATGCGGACAGGGGACAAGGAGGAATTTAAGAGGCTTGGTAGAAATGAAATCAGGGGGAGGCCATTTAAAATACATTTGTAGAAGGGGAGCAGAAAGATCAATCCCTTAGGATATGATCTAATTTCGTACAATACACAGGGACTAGCTAAGCCACGACTCTACATCCAACTCCCCACTCTTACTGAATCCAACATTCCACATTCTCAAGGACCACAAGTGATCGGATTGCGGGGCTAAGGAGTGACCGGAAAGTTGCTATTGGATGCTGGTTGCTGGGGATTGGAATTTAATAAAGATAAATAGGGGTAGATACCCACAATGTAAAGAGCAGCGTACATACAATGACATAGGTAGCACATAGCTGTCATTGTGGAAATTGGTTACATTGTAGCTGAGGAGCCACAGGAAATGATCACTAGGGGTGGAGGATAATTACATTATCTTTACTTGCGGAGGCCCATACAGTATCCATCCACATGGGAACACGGAAATACACATGTAACAAGTTGACTTAAACAAGCCATGGAACGAATTTCTATAATACACAAGAGCTATCCATTCCTGTAAATTAAGCATTTATCAATGAGACCAACTGTCCTGATAATTCCGTTAATAGCACGCAATTAAACAGGAAGTACAGAAACTCTCAAAACTCTGCCCACGGATAACACATGTTCAGCTGAAAGATAAGCACACATCCCCCTTGCTGTATGAGGTAGAGAGGAGCCTGTAACTATACAAACTATGCCGCATTTCCAGGTCTCCCCCCTCCCCTGTGTTGTCAGATGGTAGGACAGGGGGTCCTGTCACAGATTGGGTTTACATGTGGGGGTCTCCCATTACATCCTCTGTGTCAGGCAGGCTCACAGGCAGTCTTTGAATTAGAGTAAAGGGATTATAATAGATAATGTATCCCCTACTATAAACTATACAGAATAAGAGATCACCTCAGAGTTCTGTGTCCTTTATAACATTTTATATGGTTACGAACTCCTCAGTGACTCTAAATATCCTTATAATGTACAGTAGGGGATACATTATCCCTTATAAATACATGAGTGGTACCCAGAGTTCCCTGTCCTGTATAACTCAACCTGTGTCCTTTCCTTATATAGCACCAGAACTCCCATTGACTCTAATATCCTTTAATTTACAGTAGGGATACATTATCCCATATAATCTGAGTGGTACCCAGAGTTTCCTGTATAACTCAGTCTGTGTCCTTGTACCTTATATAGACACAGAAACTCCTCAGTGACTTCTAATATCCTTATAATTTACAGTAGAGGATACATTATCCCTTATCTCATGGTGGTACCCAGAGTTCCCTGTATAACTAGTCCTGCCTGTGTCTTGTACCTTTATATGGACACGGAACCCTCAGTGGGACTTCTAATATCCTTATAATTTACAGTAGGGATACATTATCCCTTATAATACTTGAGTGGTACACAGAGTTCCCTGTATAACTCACTCTGTGTCCTTGTACCTTATAGTTGACACAAACTCCTCAGTGACTTCTAATATCCTTATATTTACAGTAGGGATACCATTATCCTTATAAACATGAGTGGTACCCAGAGTTCCCTGTATAACTCAGTCTGTGTCCTTGTACCTTTATAGACACAGAACTCCTCAGTGACTTCTAATATCCTTATATTTACAGTAGGGGATACATATCCCATATAATACATGAGTGGTACCCAGATTTCCCTGTATACCTCAGTCTGTGTCTGTACCTTTATATGGCCCCAGACTCTCAGTGACTTTCTAATATCCCTTATAATTTACATAGAGGATACATTATCCCTATAATACTAGGTGGTACCCAGAGTTCCCTGTAAATAACTCCGTCTGTGTCCTTGTACCTTTATATAGACACAGAACTCCCCAGTGACTTCTAATATCCTTATAATGTACAGTAGGATACATTACCTTATAATACTGAGTGGTCCCAGATCCCTGTATAACTCAGTCTGTGTCCTTGTACCTTTATATGACACGGAACTCCTCAGTGACTTCTAATATCTATAATTTACAGTATGATACATTATCCCTTATAATACATGGTGGTACACAGTTCCTGTATAACTCACTCTGTGTCCTGTACCTTTATATGGACACAGATCCTCAGTGACTTCTAATTCCTTATATTTACAGTAGGGGATACCTTATCCTTATAATACATGAGTGGTACCCAGAGTTCCCTGTATAACTCAGTCTGTGTCCTTGTACCTTTTATAGTCACAGAACTCCTCAGTGACTTTAATTCTTTATATTACACAGTAGGGGATACATTATCCCTTATAATACATGAGTGGTACCCAGAGTTTCCTGTATAACTCAGTCTGGTGTCTGTACCGTTATATTGACACACAAACTCCTCCGTGATTCTAATATCCTAATAATTTACAGTAGGGGATACATTATAATACATTAGTGGTACCAGAGTTCCCTGTTATAATCAGTGTGTGTCAGTAAGGGATAGCATTATACACTGAACCAGTAAGATGACAGTGATCTTTATAACGGTTATGGATTCATTTAGGAGGGCAGAGATTGTGTATCGCTGTAATAAATGCTTTTCCTTCTTTAGACAATTGGTATTTCCCCTGCTGAACTCTCGCCAATAAAGTACGAACAGAAAAATCTGACAGATCAGAGTTACAGTTTTATACGTTTATTGAGATGCTGAATGAACTGTCATCTGGCAGCTCTTTAAAGAAAATACCTCGACCATCTGGGGCAGTTTAACAGGAACATGACAGAATTGACAGGATGCCCATTTGTGTAAAATAAAAACCATTTAAGAGTTTAAAGTTTATTATTACTTATATGATGTCATAGGCCTGTGTGATGTCACCAGTGCATTTCATTCATCTTATTAATACTACTACTTCTAAATAATCATAGGGTCCATTCTGTTATGTCTGTTATTTGGATTGTCCTTCCACTACCAAGTCTGCAAGATACGATACGGCCAACGAAGGAACTGAAGATAATGACTTTTTCAGTTATATAAAATGTCGATTCCCCCCCCCCCCCCCCCCCCCCCCCCCCCCCCCCCCCCCGCCCCAACCAACCCCCCCCCCCCCCCCCCCCCCCCCCCCAAAAAAAAAAAAAAAAAAAAAACCACAACCCACACCCCCCCACACCCCCCCCCCCCACCCCCCCCCTCCCCCCCCCCCCCCCCCCCCCCCCCCCCCCACCCCCCCCCCCCCCCCCCCCCCCCCCCCCCCCCCCCCCCCCCCCCCCCCCCCCCCCCCCCCCCCCCTTCTCGCCCAATTAATTTTGCACTGACGAAGAAGACCCTATGTATATCATTCTATTTGCTGCCATTAACATTAATAGGATCCTTCTGCATAAGCAAAAAAAAAAAGAAAAATTATTAGTGCGTCTATGGTGTTGACACCTATTGCAAAACTGGTCTTCCTGCCTTCACAGTTGAACATGGTACTGCAAGTGCCAACAATAAAAAAATCTATTGAAATATCAGCCTATCTTATACAGGCTGTGTGAGCACCTCGCACAGACACAATCTATTTAATTCATTCTGCATTTGCTCTATGTAAAAAACACGTGTGTGTGTATGTGTGGGTGTACGCGCAATTGATGGGGAGGAGGGGCTCACTAAGTTTTTCCAAACAATGACATCATACATGCCAGTATTTGTGCTAACAGGAGATCTCTCCCTCTGTGTGTCCTCGCATTATACTTGATGTCGGAAGGTCATGACAGGAGGGAGATTAAACATGTGTCTCTCAGTATAAATTACAAAATAATGGTGAACATCCAAAAACATTTCCATTATTCATCCTAAATAAATTAACCTAAAGACATTAAACTAAAACCATTAAATCTGAGGGGTAGCAGGGACTGTTTCTGTACTTACAATCGGTAATTAAAATGCATTTTTTCCTATTATATAATTTAAAATTCTGACTCAAAAAATACACCAGTTATGAAATAATTTACTTCCCTTTCCCCACTCCTCTTCTCCAGTCCACTGGCCCGGGCATGCCTGTTGAATTCACCCCGAAAGAGAAGAGAAGCTGTTCAATTAGCTACAGATTTTGTATCGTCCCTGTGTTAAAAAAAGGTAAGAGACTAAATTAATGAAGATTTGGCAATTGTATTAAGTACCTACAGATTTATCTAAAGCCGATACATGCCAATTGACACAAGACCAAGCAGGTATTTCCAATGTTTATTCTCACGTGTGTATTATTTGCTCTGGCATTGAGGTGCACAATTTGGAAGAACCTTTTTCCTCCATGGCTGCAAACAATAGCTTGTCATCACAGGGTGTGGGAGGAAGCCTTTCAGAAATTTTTCTCTGTGTGCACCTCCGACCAGATCATGAAGAGAGATGTAGACTTGGTCCATAAGGAATAATAACTCTGAAAGAGACACTCATATCCATCTGTCGTTTATGTACGGAATAACACCATGGCTAAACTGCAATTAACAATTTTGTTCATCTTAACACATTTGTTCTCTCTAGCTAACAGACATTTCTCATTATACGGGACCCACCCCAATTTAGAGGCCGATTGCTAAAAAACCGTTTCACCTGAAACCCCACAAACCATTGGGATTTATATGGTATAATTTTTTTATACTATAATGAGGGTTATACCTGTAAACATATCAATTAAACCCCCTTTATTACACTCAACCGTCCCCACAGTACGACCACCTGACCTTACACACAGTAACTGTATACAGGGACACGAAAGGAAGCCGGATTTATATGGGGGATATGTTTATAACTATAATGAGGGTATACCTGTACCCAATATCAATTAACCCTTTATTACAGCTACTGTCGCACATTACTGACCACCTGACCTTACCACACAGTAACTATGTATAGCAGGGACAGAAAGGAACAGGATTTAATGGGGATATATTTATACTATAATGAAGGGTTATCTGTAACTATCCAATTAACCCCTTTATTTACAGCTACTGCCACAGTACTGACCACTGACCTTACACACAGTAACTATGTAGACAGGGACAGAAGGACAAGGAAATTTATATGGTCATATTGTTTATACTATAATGAGGGTTATCCCGTAACATATCAATTAACCCTTTATTACATCTACTGTCCGCCGTACTGACCACTGACCTTACACACATAAACTATGTATACAGGCACAGAAAAGGAACAAGGATTTATATGGTAATATTGTTTATACTATCATGAGGGTTATACCTGTAACATATCAATTATAACCCCTTTCTATTACATCTACGTCCGCAGTACTGACCACTGACCTTACCTACCCACGTACCTATGTATAACAGGGACAGAAGGAACAAGGATTTATATGGGAATATTATTTATACTATCATGAGGGTTTACTGTAAACATATGCAATAACCACTTTATTAATCTACTGTCCACAATAACTGACCACTGACCTTACACACACTAACGAGTATACAGGGACAGAAAGGAACAAGGCTTTTATATGGTAATATTGTTTATACTATAAATGAGGGTTAATATCTGTAACATATCAATTAACCCTTTATTACATCTAACTGTCCACAGTACTGACCACTGACCCTTACACACAGTAACTATGTATAAGTGACAAGAAAGGAACAAGGATTTATATGGTATATGATTTATACTATAATGAGGGTATACCGTAACATATCAATTAACCCTTTATGACATCTACATCTACTGTCCACAGTACTGACCACTGACCTTACACACAGTCACTAATTGTAATACAGGGTACAGAAAGTAACAAGATTATATGTAATATTGTTTATACTATAATGAGGGTTATAACTGTACCATATAAATTAACCCTTTATTACATCTACTGACCACAGTACTGACCACTGCCTTACACACACTAACTCATGGTTACAGGACAGAAAGGAACACAAGATTTATATGGTAATATTGTTTATACTATATGAGGATTATACCTTTAACTATCAATTAATCCCCTTTTATTACATCTCCACTGTCCACAGTACTGACCACTGACCTTACACCCAGTAACTATGTATACAAGGAAGAAGGAACAAGGATTTATAAGGTATTTGTTTTATAAACATAAGAGATTAACCTGTAACATATCATTATCCCCTGTAGTACTCTCTACTGTCCACAGTAAACTGACCACTGACCTTACACACAGTAAACTATGTATACAGGGACAGAGGAACATAGGATTATAAGGTGATATTGTTTTATACTATAATGAGGATTATACCTGTAACATATGCAATTAACCCTTTATTACATCTACTGATCCCCTGTACTGACCACTTACCTACACCCAGAACTATTATGCGGGAAGAAAGGACCAAGGAATTTATCTGGTAATTTGTTTATACTATAAAGGATTAATACCTGTACATATCAATTAACCCTTTATTTACTCTCCTGTCCACTGTACTGACCACTGACCTTACACACAGTAACTATGTATGCAGGACAGACAGGAAACAAGGATTTATATATAATAATTTGTTTTTATATTATAATGAGGGTTATACCTGTAACTATCAATTACCCCTTTCTTACCTCGACTGTCCGCAGGACTGACCACTGACCTACACACATTAACTATGTTACAGGACAGAAGGAACAAGGATTTAATAGGGTAATATTGTTTATAACTATAAGAGGGTTATACCTGTAACTATCCAATAACCCTTTATTAATCCTACTGTCCGCAGTACTGACCACTGACCTTACACGCAGTAAACTATGTATACCGGGACATAAGGAACAAGGATTTATTGGTAATATTGTTTATTACGATAATGAGGTTATAACCTGTACCATATCAATTAAACCCTTTAGTACATCTACTGTCCACAGTACTGACCACTGACGCTTACCGCAGTAACTATGTATACAAGGGACTGAAGAACAAGGATTATATGGTAATAATTGGTTTATACTATAATGAGGGTTATACCTGTAACCATATAAATTAACCCCTTTATACATCTACGGTCCACATTACTGACCTTACCTAGTAGATTGTTTTACTTAATACGGGTTAACCTGTAACATACCAATTAACCATTATTACATCTACTGTCCACAGTACTGACCACTGACCTTACACCAATAACTAGGTTATACAGGGTAAAGAAGTAACAAGGATTTATATGGTACTATTGTTTATACTATAATGAGGATTATACCTGTAAACCATAATCAATAACCCTTTATTACATCTACTGTCCACTGTACTGAACCACCTGACCTTACACACAGTAACTATGTAGCAGGGGAAGAGAACAAGGATTTATATGGTAATATGTTTTATATTATACTGAGGGTTTACCTGTAACATATCAATTAACCCCTTTATTAACATCTACTGTCCACAGTCTGACCCACCTGAACATTACACAACATGACCTATGTCTACAGGTACAGAAAGGAACAAGGATTTATATGGTAGTATTGTTTATCCTATAATGAGGTGGTTATCCTGTAACATATCAATTAACCCTTTATTACCACCACTGTCCGCAGTACTGACACGACCTTACACCAGTAACTATGTATAACAGGACGACAGGAAAAGGAGTTTATATGGTAATATTTTTTATGGGGACTCACGGGGTAATGGGGTTTATACCTGTACATATCAGATTAACCTTTATTACATCTACTGTCCCACAGTACTGACCACTGCCTTACCGCGTCAACTATGTATACAGGGACTGAAAGGAACAAGGATTTATATGGTAAATTGTTTATATATAATGAGGGTTCTAACCTGTAACATATAAATTAACCCTTATACATCACTGTCCACAGTACTGACCTTACATAATATATTGTTTCTACTATAATGGGGTTATCACCTGTACATACCAATTAACCATTTATTACATCTACTGTCCACATACTGACCACTGACCCTTACACACAATAACTATGTATACAGGACGAAGGGACAAGGATTTATATGGTACTATTGTTTATACTAAGAATGAGGGTTATACCTGATAACATATCAATTAACCCTTTATTTACATCTACCGTCCACATTAACTGACAACTGACCTTACAACACGTGACTCTGTATAACAGGGACAGAAAGGAACAAGGATTTATATGGTGATATTGTTTATAACTATAATGATGGTTATACTTTAACATATCAATTAACCCGTTATTTACATCTACTGTCCAAGTACTGACACTGACCTTACACCCAGTATCTATGTATTACAGGACGAAAGGAACACGGATTTATAAGGTGAATATTGTTTATGACTCCTACTGAGGGTTAATACCTGTAACATATCAATTAAACCCGTTTATTTACACTACTTGTTCAACAGTGACTGACCACTGACCTTACAACACAGTAACTATGTATATCAGGGACAGAACGGCAAGGTTTTATATGGTAATATTGTTTACCTATAAATGAGGGTTTTATAACCTGTAAACATATCAATTAACCCTTAATATTGTTATACTATAAGGAGGGTTTATACCTGTAACAATCATTTACCCTTTAATTACATCTACGTCAAAAGTCCTGACCACTGACCTTACACCAAGTAACTCTTTTACAGGGACAGAAAGGAACAAGATTTATATGGTAATAATTGTTTATATACTATAATGAAGGGTTATACCTGTAAACATATCAATTACCCCCTTAATATTGTTATACATAATGAATGGTTTATACCTGTTTACATATCAATTAACCCTTATTACATCTACTTTCACAGTACTGCACCACTTGACCTTACACACATTAACTATTATACAGGGACAGAAAGAACAAGGATTAATATGGTATAATTGTTTAATACTATAATGAGGGTTATGCCTGTCATATCAATTAACCCTTTATTACACCTACTGTCCACAGTCTGACCACTGAACCTTACACACAGTAACTATGTATACAGGGAACGGAAAGGAACACATGGATTTTATATGGTCCCATATTGTTTTATTACTATAATTAGGGTTCTACCTGTAACATATCAATTACCCCTTTATTACATCTCTGTCCCAGTACTGACACTGACCTTACACCACTAACTTGTATACAGGGCAGAAGGAACAAGGATTTATAAGTAATATTTGTTTTATACTATAATGAGGGTTATAGTAACATCTCACTTAACCCTTTATTACACCTACTGTCCAGTAACTGACGCACTGACCTTAACACCCCTAACTATGTATACGGGACAGAAAGGAACAAGGGTTGTATGGTAATATTGTTTATACTAACTGAGGGTTTCCTGTAACTCTATTTACCCTTTATTAATCTACTGTCCACATACGACCACGGACCTTACATACAGTAACTAGTATACAGGGACAGAAAGGACACAAGGATTTATTGTCATATTGTTTATACTATAATGCAGGGTTTAAACCTGTAACATATCAAATTAACCCTTTATTACATCACGTCCACATTACTGAACCACTGACCTTACACACAGTAACTATGTATCAGGACAGAAGGAACAAGGATTTATATGGTAATTATTGTTTTATGAACTATAATGATGGTGATACCTGTAACATTCAATTAACCCTTTATTACATCTACTGTCCACAGTACTGACCACTGACCTACAACACACAGTAACTATTGGCATACAGGGACAGAAAGGACAATGTAGTTATTTGTATATTGGGTTTACTATAATGAGGGTTATACCTGTAACATATCAGTTAAACCCTTAGTTACATCTCTTCCACAGTACTGACCCCTGACCTTACACCCAGTAACTAGGTATACCCGAGATCTCTTATGACCTGTCACAATACTAGAGATCTCTATATACCAGTCACGATACTGAGAGATCTCTTATACCCGTCACGATACTAGAGATTCTCCATATACCCTCACGATACTAGAGATCTCTATATACCCGTCACTACTAGAGATCTCTATATACCCGTCACAATACTAGAAGATCTCTATATACCGTCACAGATACTAGTAGATCTCTATATACCCGTCACAATACTAGATCTCTATATACCGTCACAATACTAGAGATTCTCCTATATACCGTCACAACTAGAGATCTCATGATACCTCCTACTAGAGATCTTATACCTGTCACCTACTAGAGATCCATAGACCCGTCACGATAAGAGATCTCTATATACCCGTCACAATACTAGAGATCTCCATATACCTGTCACAATACAGAATCTCATAACCTCACGATACTAGAGATCTCATATAACAGTCACGATTAATAGAGATCATCTCTATATACCCGTCACAATACTAGAGATCTCCATATACCTGTCACGATACTAGAGATCTCTATATAACCATCAGGATACTTGCAATAACGATTAAAGGGCAAGTTTTAATTGTGTAAATATTATAAAGATTATATTGTGTAAATATTTTATAGATTATACATAACATGCTGTGTAAATATTATAATATACTAGCAAAAGTGTGCCCGTTGGTGCACAATGGAAATTATGTGTGTGTATGTTTTGGTATGTGTGGATATAGTGGATATAGAATCTTTACACAGGTATATTTTAAACTGTTACTCAGACAGTCACCAGCTTCCAGAGGAACCAAATAGGATAATTTAGGATAATAATAGGAACCAAAAATAATCCTGCAGGTCTGAGAGTAGACCCAGGCAATCCTGCTACACTGTGTGGTTGAAACTAAACATGCTAGGTTAATACTTATTAGTATTACACAAGTGTAGCGGGATTAGCGGGTCTACTCTCAGACCGCAGGATTATTTTTGTTTCCTATTATTATCCAAATTACCTATTGGTTCCTCTGGAAGCTGGTGACTGTCTGAGTAACAGTTTAAAATATACCTGTGTAAAGATTCTATAATCCCACTATATCCACACATACCAAACATACCCACACATAATTTCCATTGTGCACCAACGGGCACACTTTTGCTAGTATAGTTATAATATTTACACACATGTTATGTATAATCTATAAAATATTACACAATATAATCTTTATATTATTTACACAATTAAAACTTGCCCTTTAATCGTTATTGCAAGTATCCTGATGGTTATAATAGAACATCTCTAGTATCGTGACAGGTCTATGGAGATCTCTAGTATTGTGACGGGTATAATAGAGATCTCTAGTATCGTGACGGGTATATGGAGATCTCTAGTAATCGTGATGGGTATACGGATCTCTAGTATTGTGACGGTATATGGATATCTCTAGTATGTGACGGGTATATAGAGTGTATCTCTATTGGAATCGTAGGACTGTAATTATATGAGATCTCTAGTATCGTGAGGGTATATGAGAGTCTGTATTGTGACAGGTATATAGAGATCTCTAGTCATTCGTGTACGGGTATATAGAGATCTCTGTATGTGACGGTTATGGAGTCTCTAGTAGGTGACGGTATATAAGATCTCTAGTACGTGTGAAGGGTATATGAAGATCTCTAGTATCGTGACGGTATATGGAGATCTCTAGTATTGTGACGGTATATAGAGATCTGTATTGTGGACGGGTATATAGAGATCTCTAGTATTGTGACGGTATATAGAGATCTCTAGTATTGTGACGGGTATATGAGATCCTCTACGTATGTGACGGGTAATAGAGATCTCTATGTATGTGAGATGGTATATGGGATCCTAGTAATGTGACGGGTATAGTAGATTCTCGAGTATCGTGAACGGTATATGAGATCCTCTAGTATTGGATGACAGGGAATCTAGGATCTCGGACACTGTGTGGTTGAAACTAAACATGCTAGGTTAATACTTATTAGTACTCCCCACGGCAAGTGGTGATGGTACCTCATATATTATAACAGAAGGTACCTCACAGCATCATGTTATTATAACAGCATTGCCCTAATAATCTAGCAAAACGTCTTCAAGAACTAAACTTTAAGTCCAGTTGCTCTAATTGAATACAACAGATATACCATGACCTGGATGAATGAATATTACAGATATACCATGACCTGGATGGATGATATTAACAGATCTGCTGCCGTACCCCTGGACATGGATTGAATATTACAGATATACCAGTGACCTGGAATGGATGAATATTACAGATATACCGTGACCCTGGATGATGAATATTCAGATATACCGTGACCTGGATGAATGAATATTACAGATATACGTGACCTGGATGAAATGAATATTACCGATATAACGTCGACCTGGATGAATGAATATTAAGATCCTGACCTGGATGAATGAATATTCAACATATATCGTGACCGGATGAATGAATATTACGATATACCGTGACCTGGATGAATGAATATTACAGATATACCATGACTGGATGTAATTACAATATACATGATATAACCTCTGACCTGTATGAATGAATATTACAGATATACCGTGAAACCTGGATGAATGATATTACAGATATACCATGACCTGGATGATGAATATTACAGATATACCGTGACGATGAATGAATATACAGATATACCATGACCTGGATGAATGAATATTACAAGATATCCGTGACCTGGAATGAATGAATATTACAGATATACCATGACCTGGATGAATGAATATTACAGATATACCATGACCTGGATGGATGAATATTACAGATATACCATGACCTGGATGAATGAATATTACAGATATACCATGACCTGGATGAATGAAAACCTTCACAAGCATATAAACAAACATTTCTCATTCCCCGTTTACCTAAAGAAATGGATTTATCCTTTATATACTCTTATACAGATCTAATTGAAAAAAGTTGCTTCAGAGCAATTTTTAATAACTGATGACTGCTTTTTATTTCAGTATTACAGTAAATCCTTGGTATACCTGCCAAGGATTTGCCAGCGATTTGCCAGCGAGCACCTTCATCCCAACCATTAATAGTGGCTGCCAATTCAAATTGTTCTAGCCAATCAGTCCACTCCCTAGTTACCCCATCAAATGGATCAGGTTTAAAAATAGGTTTGGCAATTGGGCCTGGTAGAGCTACGGAGTCTAATTGGGGAATTTCATCTGCAGGTACAAGGACAGGAGGGTTTAAATCAATACTATCAGTAACAGCCTCCATAGCTTAATACAGAGAACAAATATACTAAGAAAACAGAGATAATAAATGGTATTACCAGCACCGCTGTCACCAATTTTTACCAGATCACTGGTTTATGGAAGGATTATGGGTAGCATGGCACACAGTGGGTTACTCTGGTGGTCTGACACAAAGCAGGCAGTACACATAAACAGGTTCCCACATAACATGTGCAGTAATCGGTCCATAACATGTGCAGTCCCTGTCTATGGTGCACCACTTTGAATATTGACCAGGCCTGTATATTGTGTGTCCTTATACATTGGTGTACACTTATCTGTTATCTCAGAGTTTGTATCCAATAAGGTAAATTGTCTGTCCAATAATCTGTCCTCCTAACAGGTGGTAACAGGATCTTATACACAGGATCTCGTGTTGCAGTCAATATCTCTCCAAAGCACACACCACAATCTACTTTCTCTCCTCCTACCAGTCAGCCACCTGCAGGCTGGAGGTGGTATATAAGGAGCCTTGGTGTATATGTCCATTACAATACACATCACATCCTGTGTAGCAGACAGAAACCTTTTTTGGATTACACTTCCTTTCACATGGAGCAGACACAGGGGGTGTGGTTTAAGCTGCCATTTGACCATTCCATTTTGAAATAGTGATCTCAGCTCTGTAAGTAAGTTTACGTATTTTGTATATTTTGTACCTAATATAAGTCAGTGCTATACTTTACATACATTTACTGATGGTCATTTAAATGATAATAGTGAGATAGTACACACATACATATACACCTTTCCTATATGTAATACCCTATACCCCCCCATCACATTGGTAGCTCCTAAAAACTCAACGCAATCTCCTATGGAGATATAAATATATTTATATAATATAAGGGATATACATTTCATACAGATGATTAAAGGGAAAGCTGTGGTTACTGCTCCCAATCATTATTTCTATAGGGAATGAAAGCAGAGCAGACCCTAATTATTTATGAATATCAGTCCAGACCTCTTTATTAATGTTCGGTGGGCTGTGCGGTTACAGGCCACATGTTCTGCCTGTGTTCCAGGCAAATCCAAAAGCTGACCAAGTGACGGTATATGGAGATTGTCAAATATTAATAGAGAATTATGGGAAATTGTGTCCCCATTAGGCCAATGTTAGAGGATCCTACCAATGTTCCTTTACGGACGGACGGGGGGCTAGGATAACTAGACTGAAGCTTTATTTCAGTTTATTTCATTTGTTCCGATGCTTAATGTTTCCTTCTGTTTATTTAGACGTTTAAGCAGCAGCTTTCCAGATATTGCAGACTGCAAATCCCAGCATTCTCAGCCACAGCAATATTCAAACATGACTATCCCTTTAATACAGAGCCTCACTATCAGGGTACAAGGGCCTCAGGCGTCCTTATCACAGTTTATTTGAACAACAGTGCGGTTTGTTTACATGGCCTGTCACTGTAAATCTTCCAACACTGGGCAATTGTCTGACATCACTGCACATAAGGGGGAGGGGCTAGTTCTATGATGTCAAATGTTTACAGTAAAAGTCAAGATAAACCCCAGAGAGGAAGAATTAAAACAGATAAAGAAACATGGGGGGAGAGGGAGAAAACAGAATATGAATCTTTAAACATTATTTCAATGCTATGGACCTGATCCTACAAAACATACTTCCCAACATTCCCGTAGGGCAGAGAAACGCGACATTCCCTGTCCCGCGGGATAGTTGGAAAGTAATTAATCGGGAATGATCCAATTCTAAGGAATCTTGGGTAAAACTGTATAGATGATGTACAAGGCTTTTCATTAGGTCTCTCTATACTGGTTATAAACCAGCGAACGTTAATTCTCCTTAAATCAAATAAAGGCCCCAGGGTTTCTCCAATCAACATGTGAGAGGACAAAATGTCCCAGAGATGCTGGAACGAGATTCTAAAAATAACGTGTCAAACGCATAAAAATATCGTGTTTTCCAAGTTAATGTGTTTCATTGTGTTTCGTCCAATAGAGAGAGGTAAAATAAAAACTAAATGGAAATCTGCAAAGCTTTTTGTTGAACTACAATTCCCATCATCCCCTTGCAACCTCAGCAGAGGGAAGGATTAGAAGACGTAACAAACTAAGGCAACCTTTCAGAACCAGTATCTGCCAAGTCCATTATTGTGCATGGTTTCTAGTAACCTTCAGGGTTATTCAATAAAGTTCTTATCGTTTCAAATGGTGCTAATTTTGCCCCAACCAATCAGATGTTAGCTTACAAATGTTAAATAACATTTGATTGGTTGGGGCAAAATTAGCACCATTTTAAACGATAAGAACTTTTATTGAATCTCCCTGCAAGTACCATAATCAGTCGCCTGTAGGGGGCAGCGTGCATGAACAGATCTCTGAAAGAATCATTTGTGATTAAAGGAGAATTTACCCTAAAACACATTTACCCTCACTTACAGGTCAGAAAATAACCTAACCAAAGATACACAGTTAAACCCTTCAATACAAAAATGATTGCAGTCCCTGCCCCTCCCCTAGCTCAGTGATCTTGCACATGCTCAATAGATAGGAGTATCCTAGAAAGGGACTTCACTTTTTGTATTCGTTTCTGGCATTTAAATCAGGTTAAATTGGTTTTAGTGTGTCCTTTTCCTTTAAAGGGCATGTCCACCCCCAAAACTATAATCCCCCCCACTAATGGCCCCACCATGTGGATAGCAGAGTCCTATATTGCCTAAATTTGCAGTATACCCCCTGGTCACAGCTCCGGCTCCGCCTCCTCCGCCAGCCCATTGGAGAGCCAGCCCAGGGGTCTGTGCTATTGGACAGTTGTTGTTCGGGGGGTTAGAATGTTTTAGATTTTATTTAATTCAAACATTAAAAGTGAATCCTGCTCCAGCCATCTTTAATTTTCTCCATAAAGTAACCGTGTACACGGTTACACTTTTTGGGTCGGAAAATAAAAATAAATCTATATCTGGCATTATAGGCAACATCCCATACAGATGGGAATCTAACTGTATATAGAGGTAACCACGCGTTTGGGGGATTTATATCCAGGCTAGTGGGAGAATTTCTATTGCCCGGCCTTGGCAAAGGCAGAAATAACGAGAAATCTCGATAATCCTCGGCTGAACCGAAATTACACAGAGCAGACCAAATAATTTGTACGTACGGTGAATGGCCGGGATTAGGAGGGGATTAGGGGCTCCGATTTATTACAGGGGGTGGGGAATTAGAATATCCCACAATGTAAAATATGAAACCGTTTAAAAGATCCATTAGCTAGAAATCTATTGGAACAGAATAATAGCAGAAACGCTCCAAACCATCTCCAACAAAGCCAAGGGATATAACGGACATAGGACCGCTGGTGCTGCCATAGGGAGATGGCACATTGTATTGATGGTGTCAGGCACTGTACAGCCACATTTGAATCATTCTCTTCAATACGGCCTGTCAGGGCTTCACCAATCACAGCACACCATGTCAGGACCTATCACTCCGTACAACAGCAATGAAGGTAAAGGGTATTCATTCTCTTATAGGTCGGTTACAACTCCCATAATCCTCCACCAGCCTTGGAGCAAATTAAACCCTCAAAGTTATATATAGGTAACTGTGTATAAATACATTAACGGGCCATACAATAAACTATCTGGGGCATTGTTTACCAATAGAACATGTCAAAAGCAGGACTAGCCTGTTAAGCAGTGAAATGTTCTTCTTCCCTTTGCTTCTGCAAAGGTTTCTGACTCCTCTCCAAGCTCTCTGAGCTCATAATGAGCTGGCACACGCTCAGAGGAGGCAGCTAGGGAATAGCATATACTGATTGGCTGTGATGTCACCTGTTACATCCATGACGGACATGGAAGAACCATAAAGCAGAAATAGAGGTAACAGAACACCAGACAGCATTTTAAGTTAGTCATAAAGCACATGCATATCCACCCCCATAAAGGCTTTTAATAATCTGATAGAGAACCTTAACCTTAACCATTATTCTCACACTGCCCAGAACTGCACACGAAGTTAGCTATTCATCCCTGCAGGCAAATCGCTGAGAGCGGGGTAAGCTCCGAGCTTTCACACATGCTCACATGAGCTTTCCACTGCGCTCAATGGACAAGCCTTCAGGTAACTCATTAGTCATTGGCTGTGACATCATACATCACAGCTGTGACTTTGGATCAACCAGGAAGTGAAAGGAGCTTGCTAGTATCCGACGCAGGGTTCAGGCTGAATAATTAGCTTTGTGTGCAGTTCTTGGTAGTGTTCTTGGAATATCAAATGTGGTTTTGGGTGTGGACATGCCCTTTAAATTTCTACCCACTGCAGTTTTGGGTCATTTAAACTTTTATTTTTAAAGGTTGAACTTGCCCTTTAACCACGTCAAAGGACGTTAATTTGACTTGTCACTTGATCGCTACAGAGCCAAGAAATAAAATAGAAAACGCAACATTAACCAAACACCATCACGGCCACAAGAGAATCGTCTTAAAATAAAATCCTTTAGGTTTCTGTACGGGGATTTAGAATAAACGTAGTTTTATAGAGACGTGACCAGACTCTACCCAGAATCCTACAGTACATTCGGTCTTACCCACAAGTCATAACAAATGCAATGAACAAAAAAAGAAAATGACATAGAGGTTCTCGGATTTCTCTGGTTAGCCAGAAATTCGCCCGGAGCGTGGACTTTAAACAATCTGCTCTGTGTGTTCTGGGAAAAAAATCCAAGGTTTGTTTTACCGAGGCGCTGTTTGTAAATCATGTAACGTTATTCTACCCGGGGAGATCGGACGCTGCCAGACCAGACCCCTGTGGGTTCTGGGTAATATAGATTTATTTTGTTACATATTCTTCACGTGATGTCACCGCGAGGAAAACATATAAAATCTAACGTGGAAATGTCTCGTTCCCTCTCTACACGGAAATAAAGTTATAGGATAATGTCACAACAGGATTTTAAAAGGACAAGTTCATCCACATAACTTAATTTTACCATCTGATTAAGCCTGGCCCCCTCCCCCAACATAATTAACCCAAATTTGGGTACACAGACATTTTGTAGGGCGTAGGGGTCTCCATCAATCTAGTCCTGACCCACCTACACTGTAATACACGATACAGCAAATGTATCTAAATCCCATAATGTTTCACTTTATTATTGTTGCTTTAAATAAAATACCTTATTTCCCCTTGACGGATTACTAGACATCCCTCATCACATTCGAAGGCTCTACATCATTCCAAACTGTAATTTATAAGTCTATTAACCATCCTCCCACCTAATTTCCATCCAATGACAGGAAATTGGCGCATTTATCTATTATATCTTTCATCCGATCATTCGGACGCCTTCCATGGCGTCTAATACCGAGATTGGATCTCACACATTCAGGAACAATCATTTTCTTGGAAAAAACGGGAGATTAGAATTAGGCCGAAATGACAGGAGAATTGATGAAAATGTCTGCCAGATTACGTCAAATTAAAGGCGCGACGAGGACAAAGCTGGACTATTGTATAAGAAAACGTGAATATTCTGCATTAACCCAGCTAATGGGGCAATAAGGTAATGACTGCTTTTCGTTCTCCCTGCAATAGATGGGGAACTATATTTCTTAAAGCACCGGTACACCAATAAAAATTTAAAACGAATTTTAAACGTTGCCTTTCTTTACTGATTATAAAACCAATGGGATCATTAACTAAGGCTGGGTGAACATGAGAAGATTTTTCCAGCCCAACCGCCATTTTTCCTTGTATTGATCAGTCGGGACGAAAAATCTGTGATTTCACCGGCGGGCAAATTGGCAATCGGACAGGTTGGTAAATCACTGCCGACCGGGAGGTCTCCTAAGAACCGCACAATCTGTTGCAACCAACAGTAATTTTTTCTGGCTAACTGCTCACCATTGGCGAAAGGTAGGTCGGGATGAAGAATTTGTCCGTGTGTACCGAGCCGTCTGTCAGTCAATCTTTTTTTTGGAAAATTTTTATCTGTGTGTGTGAATTGCATGATGGGAAATTCCCTCTCCTAGTGCTGTCTAATAGTGATCGCTGAGCATGCTCGCAGAATGTCTGGTCATATAAAAGGAGGTGTCAGTTAAAGAGGGGTGGAGTCTGAGCAAATCAAGTACGGCTACTTTAAAGATTAAGATGAGGCAAAGTAATTTTTTTCTAATACTTGCCCTTTAAAAATACCTTGGGAAAATGGGTTTCTTCTTTCACCTGCGACCGATCACCAACCATTCGTTAGTCTAAATCTGACAAACACACATCGGAAAACCACTGCCGATCATCTATGGACCGTGGCTGCTTTGGCCACGTCCGACTGCTCGGAAGAGCTGAATGGTCAGTCCGAAGGATTGGCACGTGTCTATCCACCTTTAGATTTGTAAAGAATCTACCAACCACAAACATTCCCCTTATGGGGGTCCTTTCCACTTGAACCTTCATGTCCTGGGGGGGACCGGTTACCGGTAATTGGATCTGGCAAGTCTGACACAAACATTACAACTATGAGACCAATCAATTTGCTTTATTGTAAAAGAATGAGAAATAATTAAGAAAGGGGAAGGAGGGAAACAATTTCCATTATTTCCTCCCGTCTGGCGCTTTGTGGCGTAAGGAATTACTATTCGCAGTGGTGGGTTAAATATCTCGCAGGGGCCCAGACCCCCAGCAAACTGAAAACTATGCACTTCCCTTGGTGAAATCACTTCATCTGCAGGCCTGGAATGCGGACAGGGGACAAGGAGGAATTTAAGAGGCTTGGTAGAAATGAAATCAGGGGGGAGGCCATTAAAATACCATTTGTAGAAGGGGAGCAAGAAAGATTCAATCCCATTAGGATATGATCTAATGTTCGTACAATACACAGGGACTAGCTAAGGCCACGACTCTACATCCACTCCCCCACTCTTACTGTATCCAACATTCCACATTCTCAAGGACCACAAGTGATCGGATTGCGGGGCTAAGGAGTGACCGGAAAAGTTGCTATTGGATGCTGGTTGCTGTGGATGGAATTTAATAAAGATAAATAGGGGTAGATCCCACAATGTAAAGCCAGCGTACATACAATGACATAGGTAGCACATAGCTGTCATTGTGGAAATTGGTTACATTGTAGCTGAGGAGCCACAGGAAATGATCACTAGGGGTGGGAGGATAATTACATTATCTTTACTTGCGGAGGCCCATACAGTATCCATCCACATGGGAACACGGGAAAATACACATGTAACAAGTTGACTTAAACAAGCCATGGAACGAATATTCCTATAATACACAAGAGCTATCCATATCCTGTAAATTATAGCATTATAATCAATGAGACCCAACTGTCTGATAATATCCTTATAGCACGCAGATTATAACCAGGAAGTACAGAACCTTCAAAACTCCTGCCCACGGATAACACATGTTCAGCTGAAAGAATAAGCCAACATCCCCCTTGCTGTATGAGGTAGAGAGGAGCCGGTAACTATACAAACTATAGCCGCATTTCTCAGGTCTCCCCCCTCCCCTGGTTTGTCAGATGGTAGGACAGGGGGTCCTGTCACAGATTGGTTTAACATGTGGGGGTCTCCCATTACATTCCTCTGTGCAGGCAGGCTCACAGGTCAGTCTTTGAATTAGAGTAAAGGGATTATAATAGATAATGTATCCCCTACTATAAACTATACAGATATAAGAGATCACCTCAGAGTTCTGTGTCCTTTATAACATTTTATATGGTTACGAACTCCTCAGTGACTTCTAATATCCTTATAATGTACAGTAGGGGATACATTATCCCTTATAATACATGAGTGGTACCCAGAGTTCCCTGTCCTGTATAACTAAACCTGTGTCCTTATACCTTTATATAGACACAGAACTCCTCAGTGACTTCTAATATCCTTATAATTTACAGTAGGGGATACATTATCCCATATAATACATGAGTGGTACCCAGAGTTCCCTGTATAACTCAGTCTGTGTCCTTGTACCTTTATATAGACACAGAACTCCCCAGTGACTTCTAATATCCTTATAATGTACAGTAGGGATACATTATCCTTATAATACATGAGTGGTACCCAGAGTTCCCTGTATAACTCAGTCTGTGTCCTTGTACCTTTATATGGACACGGAACTCCTCAGTGACTTCTAATATCCTTATAATTTACAGTAGGGGATACATTATCCCTTATAATACATGAGTGGTACACAGAGTTCCCTGTATAACTCACTCTGTGTCCTTGTACCTTTATATGGACACAGAACTCCTCAGTGACTTCTAATATCCTTATAATTTACAGTAGGGGATACATTATCCTTATAATACATGAGTGGTACCCAGAGTTCCCTGTATAACTCAGTCTGTGTCCTTGTACCTTTATATAGACACAGAACTCCTCAGTGACTTCTAATATCCTTATAATTTACAGTAGGGGATACATTATCCCATATAATACATGAGTGGTACCCAGAGTTCCCTGTATAACTCAGTCTGTGTCTTGTACCTTTATATGGACACAGAACTTCTCAGTGACTTCTAATATCCTTATAATTTACAGTAGAGGATACATTATCCCTATAATACCTAGGTGGTACCCAGAGTTCCCTGTATAACTCGTCTGTGTCCTTGTACCTTTTATAGACACAGAACTCCCCAGTGACTTCTAATATCCTTATAATTACAGTAGGGATACATTACCTTATAATACTGAGTGGTACCCAGATTTCCCTGTATAACTCAGTCTGTGTCCTTGTACCTTTATATGACACGGAACTCCTCAGTGACTTCTAATATCCTATAATTTACAGTAGATACATTATCCCTTATAATACATGGTGGTACCACGTTCCTGTATAACTCACTCTGTGTCCTTGTACCTTTATATGGACACAGAACTCCTCATGTGACTTCTAATATCCTTATAATTTACAGTAGGGGATACTTATCCTTATAATACATGAGTGGTACCCAGAGTTCCCTGTATAACTCAGTCTGTGTCCTTGTACCTTTTATAGCACAGAACTCCTCAGTGACTTCTAATCTCTTTATAATTACAGTAGGGGATACATTATCCCTTATAATACATGAGTGGTACCCAGAGTTTCCCTGTATAACTCAGTCTGTGTCCTGTACCGTTATAATGACCCATAACTCCTCAGTGACTTCTAATATCCTTATAATTTACAGTAGGGGATACATTATAATACATGAGTGGTACCCAGAGTTCCCTGTATAACTCAGTGTGTGTACAGTAAGGGATACATTATACACTGACCAGTAGATGACAGTGTACCTTTATACGGTTATGGAATTCATTTAGTGAGGGGCAGAGATTGTGTATCGCTGTATAAATATGCTTTTCCTTCTTTAGACAGATTGTATTTCTGCTGAACTCTCGCCACAAAGTACGAACAGAAAATCTGACAGATCAGAGTTACAGTTTTATACGTTTATGAGATGCTGAAATGAATGTCATCTGGCAGCTTTAAACGAAATAACCTCGACCATCTGGGGCAGTTTAACAAGAAAATGAAGAATTGCAGGAATGCCCATTTTGTAAATAAAACCAGTTTAAAGTTTTTATTATTATTATATGATGTCATAGGCTGTGTGATGTCACCCAGTGCATTTCATTCATCTTATTAAATACTACTACTTCTAATAATAATAGAAGGTCCATCTGTTCTGGTCTGTATTTGGGATTGTCCTTTCCACTACCAAGGTCTGCAAGGATACGATCGGCCAACCGAAGGAACTGAATGTAATAATGAACCTTTTTCAGTTATATAAAATGTCGGATTCTCCCAAATTAATTGCACTGACGAAGAGAGACACTATGTATATCATTCTATTTGCTGCCATTAACATTAATAGGATCCTTCTGCATAAAGCAAAAAAAAAAAAGAAAAATGTATTAGTGGCGCTATTGTGTTGACACCTATGGCAAAACTGGTCTTCCTGCCTTCACAGTTGAAACATGGTACTGCAAGTGACCAACAATAAAAAAAAATCTATTGAAAGAATCAGCCTAATCTTATACAGCTGTGTGAGCACCTCAGCACAGGCACAATCTATTTAATTCATTCTGCATTTTCTCTATGTAAAAAAACGTGTGTGTGTATGTGTGTGTACGCGCAAGTGTATGGGGAGGAGGGGCTCACTAAGTTTTCCAAACAATGACATCATACAATGCCAGTAATTTAGTGCTAACAGGAGATCTCCCATCTGTGTGTCTCTCGCATTATATTGGATGCTGGAAGGTCTGACAGGAGGGAGATTAAACATGTGTCTCTCAGTAATAAATTACAAAATAATGGTGAACATCAAAACATTTCCATTATTCATCCTAATAAATTAACCTAAAGACATTAACATAAAACCATTAAATCTTAGGGTAGCAGGGACTGTTCTGTACTTACAATCGGTAAATAAAATGCATTTTTCCTATTATATAATTTAAAATTCTGACCAAAAAATACACCAGTTATGAAATATTTACTTCCCCACTCCTCTTCTCCAGGCTTCTGGCCCGGGCATGCTCTGTGTGATTCACCCACGGAAAGAGAGAGAGAAGCTGTTCAATTAGCTACAGTATTTTGTATCTCCCTGTGTTAAAAGGATAAAGAGACTAAAGTAAATGAAGATTTGCATTGTATTAAGTACCTACAGATTTATCTAAAGCCGAGTACATGTCCAATTGACACAGACCAAGCAGGTATTTCCAATGTTATTCTCACGTGTGTATTAATTTGCTCTGGCATTGAGGTGCACAATTTGGAAAGAACTTTCCTCCATGGCTGCAAAACAATATGCTTGTCAATCACAGAGGTGTGGGAGGAGCCTTTCAGAAATTTTCTCTGTGTGCACCTCCCGAACCAGATCATGAAGAGAGATGTAGACTTGGTCCATAAGGAATATAAACTCTGAAAGACACTCATCTCCATCTGTCGTTATGGACGGAATACACCAGGGGCTAAACTTGCAATTACAATTTTATTTCATCTTTAAACATTTGTCTCTCTAGCTACAGACATTTCTCATTATACGGGACCCCCAATTTAGAGCCATTGCTAAGAAAACCGTTAACCTGAAACCCCACAAACCATTAGGGATTTATATGGTAATATTGTTTATACTATAATGAGGGTTATACCTGTAACATATCAATTAACCCCTTTATTACAGCTACCGTCCACAGTACTGACCACTGACCTTACACACAGTAACTATGTATACAGGGACAGAAAGGAACAAGGATTTATATGGTTATCTTTGTTTTATACTATAATGAAGGGTTATACCTGTTAACATTCAATTAACCCTTTATTACAGCTACCGAGCTCCCGTCCACGTACTGACCACTTGACCTTACACACAGTAACTCATGTATACAAGGGACGAAAGGAACAAGGATTTATATGGTAATATTGGTTTATCAATAATGAGGGTTTATACCTGTAAACATATCATTAACCCTTTTATTACATCTACTTGCGCACAGTAAACTGGCCCACTGAACCTTACAACACATAACTATGTATACAGGGACAGAAAGGAACAATGATTTATATGTAATTATTGTTTTATTACGTATAATGAGGGTTATACCTGAAACATATCAATTCACCCTTTATTACATCTACGTCCACAGTACTGCCCCCTTGACCTTACACCAGTTAACTATGTATACAGGGGACAGAAGGAACCCTGATTTATATGGTATATTTTTATATTATAATGATGGTTATCACCTGTAACATATCAATTAACCCTTTATTACATCTACTGTCCACGTACTGACCACTGACCCTTAACGCAGTAAATATTTATAACAGGGACTGAAGGAACCAAGGATTTAATATGGTAATTTTTTTACTATAAGGAGGGTTATACCGTAACAGATAATTAACCCTTATACATCTACTGTTACTTTAACTGTCGCACATATTTACTGAACCTTACATAATATATATTGTTTATACAAAATGAGGGTTATTACCTGTCAACAGACCACTAATCAAGCATTTATTACATCTACTGTCCCACAGTACTGGACCACTGACCTTACCACAGTACTATGTATACAGGGACAGAAGGGAACAAGGATTTTATATGGTATCTGTTTATACGATAATGAGGGTTATACCGTACATATCAATTACCCGTTATTACATCTACCGTCCACAGTACTGACAACTGACTACACACAGTGGGCATGTATACAGGGACTAAAGGACCAAGGATTTTATTGGTGATATGTTTATACTATAATGAGGGTATACCTGTAACATATATTAACCCTTATTACATCTCCTGTCACAACAGTTCTGACCCGACCTTACACACAGTAAACTATTCTAACCAGGGACAGAAGGACAAGGATTTATATGGTAATTGTTTTATGCTATACATGAGGGTTTACCTGTAACATATCAATTACCACACCCCTTTAATATTGTTTATAACGATAATGAGGGTCATATACGTTAACCATATCAATTAACCTTTATTCAAGCTAACTTTCAAAAGTACTGACCACTGACCTTACACACAGTAACTTGTATACAGGGACGAAAGGAACAGGATTATATGGTATGTTTAGACTATAGGAGGGTTTAACCGGTACATATCCAATTAACCCTTAATATTGTTATACTAGCATGAGGGTTATACCTGCTACATATCATTAACCCTTTATTACATCTACTGTCCACAGTACTGACCACTGACCTTACACACGTAACTATTATACAGGGAACAGAAAGTAACAGATTTATATGGTAAATTTTTTATTACTATAATAAGGGTTTCTGCCTGTACATACAATTCACCCTTAATTTACACTACTGTCCACAGTACTGACCACTGACCTTTACACACAGTCTATGTATACAGGGACCGAAAGGAACAAAGGAGTGGATTGGTCCTATTGTTTATACTATAAGGAGGGTTGACCTGTACATAATCAATTAACCCTTTATCATCTACTGTCCCGCAGTACGACCACTGACCTTACACCCAGTCACTATGTATAACAGGGACAGAAAGGAACAAGGATTTATATGGTAAATATTGTTTATACTATATTGAGGTATACCGTACATATCAATTAAACCCTTTATTACATCGACTGTCCACGTACCGACACTGACCGTACACACCTAACTATGTATACAGGGACAGAAAGCGAACAAGGAATTTTTTGGTAATATTGTTTATGACTATAATGAGGTATACCTGTAACATCTATTAACCCTTTATTACCCTACTGTCCACAGTACTGACCACTGACCTTACCAACACCTACCTATGATACAGGGGAACATAAAGGAACAAGGATTATCAATGGTACTTTGTTTATACTATAATGAGGGTTATACTGTAACATCTATTTACCCTGTTATTACCCCTACTGTCCACAGTACGCACTGACCTTACCAGTACTATGTATAAGGGACAGAAAGGTACAAGTATTTATATGTTATATTTTTTATACTATAATGAGGGTTTTTAACCTGTAACATATCAATGAATAACCCTTTCTTACAATCTACTGTCCACATACTGACCACTGACCTTACATACAGTAACTATGTTACTGGGACAGAAAGACAGGATTTTATATGTAATATTGTTTATACTATATGAGGGTTATACCTGTAACATATCATTAACCCCTTAGTACAATCTACTGTCCCCATTACTGACTCACTGACCTTACACACAGGAACTAGTATCCGGACCGAACGTAACAAGGATTTATATGGTAATATTGTTTAAGTATACTATAAAATGATGGTTATACCTGTACATATCAATTAACCCTTTAGTACATCTAACTGTCCACATTCCTGACCACTTGACCTTACACACAGTAACTATTCAATACAGGACAAAAGGAACAAGGATTTTAAATATTGTAATATTGTTTATTACTATAATGAGGGTTATACCTGTAACATATCAATTAACCCTTTATACATCTACTGTCCACCGTCAACTACTACCACTGACTACACACAAGTCTTGTATACAGGGACGAAAGGAACAAAGATTTATATGGTATATTGTTTTATAATACATAATGAGGGTGAGACCGGTAACTATCCAATTAACCCCCTTAATATTGTTTTATACTATAATGAGGGTTATACCGTAACATATCAATGCCCCTTATATTGTTTATCCTATAATGAGGTTTTTATAGCCTGTCACATAATCAATTACCCTGTCGTACATCTACTGCCACAGTACTGACCACTGACCTTACACACAGTAACATTGTATCAGTACCAGAAAGGAACAAGGTTATTGTATATGTTGTTTTGTAACTATAATGAGGGTTTACCTGTACATATACAATTAACCTTTATACATCTACTGACCCAGTACTGACCTGACCTACACATCCTACTTGTTATACAGGACAGAAAAGGAACAGGATCCTAATATGGTGATATTAAGTTTTAATCTATAATGAAGGGTTATAAACCTGTAACATACAATTACCCCTTTAATTCAGCTACTGGTCACAGTACTGACCACTGACCTTACACATCGATTAACTATGTATACAGGACAGAGAAGACAAGGATTCTATGGAATTGTTTATACTATAATGCAGTGAGACCTGTAACACTATCAATTATCCCCTTTTAACACTACTGTCCTCCGATACTGACCACTGACCATTACACACAGTAACTATGTATCCGGGCACAGAGGAACACAGATTTATATGGAATATTGTTTTAATCTATAATGAGGGTTATCCTGTATCATATCAATAACCCCTTTTTACATCTACTGTCCCAGTACTGACCACTGACCTTACACATAACTATGTATGCAGGGCACAGACAGGAATCCAGGATTTTTATGGGATATTGTTTAATACTAATGAGGATTATACCTGTAACATTCAATTAACCCTTTATTACATCTTACTGTCCCACTACTGACCACTGACCTTACCATCAACTATTGTATGACAGGGGACAGAAAGACAAGATTTATATGTGATATTGTTTAATATTATAATGAGGTTTATACTGTAACATATCAATTAACCCCCTTTGATTACATCTACTGTTCCACTGTACTGACCACTGACCTTCACACCAGTAACTATTATCAGGTACAGAAAGGACAAGCTTTACTTATGGTAGAATGTTTTTACTATAATGAGGGTTTACCTGTAACATCAATTACCCTTTATTACATCTACTGTCCCAGTACTGACCATGACCTTACACACCAGTACATTGTATACAGGACAGAAGGAACAAGTATTAATATGGTAATATTGTTTATTACATATACTGACCGGGTTATACCTGTACCTATAATAAACCCTTTATTACATCTACTGTCCACACATTACTGACCACGACCATCACCAGTAACTATGTATACAGGGACATGAAAGGAACAAGGATTTAAGGTGTTATCATGTTAACTATATAGGGATTATACTGTAACATATGCAATTAGCCCCTTTATTACATCTACTGGGGTCCACATTACCTGACCTCTGACCTTAAACGTCTTTACGGGAAGAAACAGTTGATAGTATATTAAGAATGAGGGTATTAACCTGTAACATACTCAATTAAATCCACTTTATTCATCCTCTGTCCACAGTACTGTACCACTGACCTTACACACAGTACTATGTATACAGGGACAGAAGGAACACAGGAATTTATCAGGTGATATTGTTTATACTATAATGGATATAGCCTGTACATATCATTACCCTTTATTACATCTAACCGTCCACTGTACTGACAGACTGACCTTACCCCAGACTATACTAATTGGCTTGTTCCAGGGAGAGAAGGGAATCAGAGGTTTATATGGTGAATTTGTTTATCCTAATAAATGAGATTATACCTGTAACATATCAATCTTAAACCTTTATTTACTCTACTGTCACACTGTAATGACCCTACCTTACACACAGTAACTCATTTTATGCGGACGAGGACAGGAGAACTATGATCCTTCTATAGGTCTCATGCGACGTTTATATGGTAATATTTACTAGAGGGTTGATATCCTTAACATATCAATTAACCCCTTAATATTTTTACTATGGTTATCTGTAATCACTTAATTACCCTGCAAGTACGCCCTACTGACCTTACACACATAAATGTATACATGCCAGAAAGGAACAAGGTTTATATGGTAAGTTTGTTTATACTATAATGAGGGTTATACCTGTAACATTATTTCTTAACCCTTTATGTACATCTACTTCGCGCAGTACTGACCACTGACCGTTATCATCACGCAAGTAACTAGTTATACAGGGACGAAAGAACAAGGATTTAATATGTGTATATTGTTTTATACATAATGAGGTTTATACCTGATACATATCATTAACCCCTTTATTACATCTACGTATCCCAGTACTGACCACTGACCTTACACCCCATTAACCATTGTATACAGGACTGAAGAACAAGATTTATATGTAATATCTGTTTTCTATTAATGTAGGGTTTATACCTGTAACATATGAAATTACACCCTTTAATTACATCTACTGTCCATACTGACCTGACCTTACACAGTAACTTGATAAGAATAAAGTTATGTATTTTTATCCTATAATGGAGGGTTATACCTTGTAACATACAATTAACCTTTTATTACATCACTGTCACAGTACTGACCACTGACCTTAAGTTCCCAATACTATGTATACAGGGACAGAAGGAACGATTTATATGTAAATTGTTTATACTTCAAAGGGGATATACCTGTACACAATTACCCTATTTTAACATAGGTGGTTTACCTTTAAATATAACTTATTGACATCTACTGTCCACGTACCTGACCACTGACCTACACACAGTAACTATGTAATGCAGGTACGAAAGGAACAATGTTTATATGGTAATATTGTGTTATTATAATGAGGTTTATAACCTGTTAACATATAAATTAACCCCTTTATTACATCACTGTCCACAGTACTGCCACTGACCTTACACAACAATTAAAACTATGTAGATACAGTGGACAAAAGAACAAGGGATTTATATGGTATATTTGTTTTACTATAATAGAGTTTACCTGTAAACATATCATTACCCTTTTTAATCTACTTTCCGCAGTATGACCCTGACCTACACACAGTAACTATTATACAGGGACAGAAAGGAATCAAGGATTTATAAGTGATATTGTTTATACATAATGAGGGTTATACCTGTAACCATTCAATTACTCCCGTTATTACCATCGGTAGCGTCCACCAGTACTGACCACTGACCTTACACACAGTACTAGGTCGTAGTCAGTGACTGAAAAGGACACAAGGATTTATAAGGTTAATATTGTTTATCTATAATAGGGTTATACCTGTAACATATAATTAACCCTTTGATTACTACTACTGTCCACTGACTGACCTGACCTACATAAGTAATGTTGGTCTAGGATAAGGACAGAGTTTTTTAATTGTAACCTTTGATGAAACTAACTACAATAACCCTTATATACTCTACTGTCCCTGATATGACCACTTACCTTACACACAATAACTAGTATGACAGGACAGAAGGAACACATGATTTATATGGTTAAAATATTGTTTATGACTATGACATGACGGGTTTATACCTGTAACATATGCAATTTAACCCGTTATTAAATCTACTGTCCACAGTACTGACCACTGACCTTACAACACAGTGACTATTATACAGGGACCATAAGTGAACAAGATTTATATGGTAGATATTGTTATACTAGAATGAGGGTTATATCCTGTAACATACACATTTCCCTTTATACATCTACCTGTCCGACAGTACTGACCCACTGACGCTTACCACACAGTACCTATGTAACAATGGCACGAAGGAACAGGATTTATAAGGTACTATTGTTTTATAACATAAAAGGAGGGTTATACCTGTAACATCATTCTACCTTTACATCTACTGTCCACAGTGACTGACCACTGACCTTACACGCAGTAACATGTATATACGGGACAGAAGGACACGTGATTATATGGTAATATTGTTTTATATATAACTGAGGGTTATACCTTAACATATAAATTTAACCCTTATGCATCTATCACTGACCTACAAGTGTTTATACTATATGGGGTTTACTACTTAACATACCAATTAAACCCTTTATTACATCTACTTCCAAAGTACTGACCACGTGACCTTACACACATACTAGTAACCATGGCCAAAGGCACAAGATTTATATGGTAATATTGTTTATACTAGAATAGGGTTATGATGTAACCTGTCAACCCCATATTGTTATACTATATGAGGATCCTTTATCTACATCTACCTTTATACATCTACTGTCCACAGTAACTGACAACGACCTTACACACAGTGAACTATGTAATACAGGACAGAAAGGAACAAGATTTATATGGTAATATTGTTTTATACTATACATGAGAGGTTATGCCCTGTAAACATATCAATTAACCCATTTTATTAACACCTACTGTCCACATACATGACCAACGACCTTACACCAGTAACTATGTTATCAGTGACAAGAAAGGAAAGGATTTATAGGAATATTGTTTATCTATATGAAGGGTTATACCTGTAACAGTATCTACCTATTAATCACTTCCAGTACTACCACTACTTAACCTGTTAGATAATGAACAGTTTATTAATTGTTATAATAAGGGTTATACCCTGTACATATCAATTAACCCTTTAGTTACACCTACGTCCCCACGTACTACCACTGCCTTCACACACTAACTAGGACTGTATACAGGTACAGAAAGAACAGGTTTATATGGTAATATTGTTTATACTAGTAATGAGGTTATAACCTGTAACATCATTTCCCCTTTATTACAGCTACCTGTCCACATACTGACCACTGAACCTTACAACAGTAACTATGTAATACAGAAGAAAGGACAAGGATTTATATGTAATATTGTTTTACTATAATCTAGGGTTATACCTGTACACATATCATTAACCCCTTTATTACTCTACTGTCCCACATTACCTGAGCCACTACCGACACCTTACACACAGTACTATGATACAGGACAGAAAGGAACAGGATTTATATGGTAAATATTGTTTATACTATAATGAGGTTATACCCTGTAACATATCAACTTAACCCTTTATTACATCTACTGTCCACAGACTGACCACTGCCTTACACACAGTAACATGTCATACAGGGCAGAAGGACAGGATTTATATGTGTATATTGTTTATCTATAATGATGGTTTTATACCTGTAATCATATCAATTAACCCTTTATTACATCTACTGTCCACAGTACTGACCACTGACCTTACACACAGTAACTATGCATATACAGGGACAGAAATGAACAGATTTATATTGTACATATTGTTTAATACTATAATGATGGTGTATACCTGTAACATATCAAGTTCACCCTTTATAATTTTCTACTGCCACGTAATGACACGGTACCTTCAAACAATTCAGTATCCTTATGTTATACGGAAAGCAATTTTATTAATTTTCTAGAGGTTATACCTGTAACATATCACCTTATGTAACATGGTTCTCCTGTTATTACCAATCTACTGGTCCACAGTACTGACCACTGACCTTACGCCACAGTAACATGTAATAACAGGACAGAAAGGAACACGGATTTATATGGTCATATATATACATAATGAGGGTTATACCTGTACATATCAATTACCCTTTATTACATCTACGGTCCACAGTACAGGTACTAGATTCCTGCTTTTTAATTGGCTTGCTCAAACACTCCAAACACCACAGCCATCATGCCGTCCTTCACACACAAATCCGCACAGTGCCTCACCTGGCGTGACCATCAAAGGTATGTATGTCATTTATTTCTTATAACGCTACTATTTTACACAGCGCTTTACAATTATTTCACTCCAATTCACATCAGGCCTGCCCCGAAGAGCCTTACAATCTAGCCACTTTACTTTGACACATACACCCATCAGTATTCTTTAAAATGACTGTGGTGGATCGGATAGTGGCCCAGAGGAAACCCACGCAAGCACGGGGAGACATACAAACTCCTTGCAGATGTGTCCAAGGGTGGATCGAACTCAGGAACCTCACGCTGCAAGGTATCAGTGCTAACCACTGAGCCACCGTGGCTGCCAAATGGTCATCGGATTGGAAGAATTGCTAGGTGTGTACCCATGGAAAAAAAAAAAACATAAGAGTTTTCCCTTTGCTTTTATCTGTGTGTAAACCAATCAATTCAGAAACCCAGTGTAAAAGCCAACAGTCTGATTGGGTTACGGTCAATTCTGAATTTGTAATTTGCTACTTTTGTCACTAGGTGCCTCACTGTGTAAATATACCCTGGATTGGAATCTCTAGTAGACCCCCCTCCCCCCATTAAATGAACTGTGCACTAATAAACATGTTCATCTATAATTAGTGTTTCTGAGTTACTATCTCCTGGGATCCATGTCGTATTAGTCTATTTAATTAAAATAAACAATCGCAGAATCCACATAATCCAATTGGAAGGCGAAGGTTAAAATCTCTAGGAGGTCAATCCTGACTATAGTGTGGGAACCCGACACGGATCCTGGAATAAACACTAACCAAACCTCATCCAGGAGGGCCCTCGCCACTAATTGCCTTCCTTAAAGAACATAGCGTCTTGATTAAAGGGGAGAACAGGTACTTGTTTACGATGATTTGGGGTCGTTACACAGTCTCTCATACCTTTCCACTATCACTAATGTATTTCACCTGCTTACTGAGGTTATTCAGCTGCATCTGCACTACAACTCTCGTCAGATTTATACAAGTTGACAAATGTTCCGCACCAGGTTGGTGACCACTTTCCACCATACAGATGTCACCGTAGACACAGGCCTAGCCACGACCCCCCGTGCCTTGGCCAGTGGGTCCAACAGGAACTTCCCTGCAATTTAGAAAATTCATTGGAAAATGCTCTTCGATTTCCACTTTACTGCATTCGCATTCGGCCGGGTGGTTAAATTCTGGTGTTTTCTAAATCCACAGAATTGTATTTTCTCAGATTCTGGGAAAATGTCCCCTAAACATTGACCGCTATTCCATCACGCTAGCCGTAAACAACCGGATATAACCGGATTCCGGACACCGGTTGAACAATGTTAGAAAAGACGGTATTCTAACACAACGTTAACACACCAAAACTAACATCTTCCCCCTTTCATTACTCTTCCTAACCACACAAGCAGTCGAACCGCGCGTCAACGGCGGGGATTCTATAAAGGCACCGAGCAGAGAGGGAGAGAGAGAAAATAAAACCATTCATTGAGACTGACAAAATATTTCCGTCTGTTTGGTCGATGGTAGAACAATAAAATAATACACACAGTTGCCCAAGGTAGAGACCAGAGGCCCACATTCCAAGGATTCCATTCCATTGACGAGTGACAGTCATCACACCTAGACGGATATTGTTATTTTAGCACATCGAAAATATGAAATGAACATTGCCGTAGATATACCTGGTTTGTAAAGGGACATCTTTAAATTCTAGCACAAGGGACCAGGGTGGTCTCACGACCCCAAAACTGTCCACAGTGACAAACCACAGACACCCATAGTACAAGTATGAGTGGTCAAGGATGATTGACCCTCTTTGTCCCCGCCCTGTCTCCACATCTAATCAGGTCTAGTTTTTCCTGAAAGGGGAACTATGGTCTAAAAATGTTTTTTATCCAGATTTGGAGTCTGAGAATCACGGTGGGATTGTGCATTGCTCCTGCCGCAGTGTTTTATTAATAAAAAAAAAATATGTACTTGGAGGAACAGGGAGAGTATTGTCAGAAGGGGCGAGATGTAATTTAGTGGGGCAAGGTGTGAAAATGTCTTTGTGTTCGCCTTAAATGGTTTCATACGTTAGTATCACATATTCCACACTTGCAATAGGGTCAGAACATTCCTGGCCTGGTCACCAAATATCACAAGAAACGTTGCTTTGTCCCACACATCGGCTAACCCACCACAAAATTTCCAAGACGGAATTGTCCCAGGCCATTAAGTAACCAACCAGGCATAATGGCTGTACCATAACATTATAAGGGGATATATGATCAACATAAACTTACCTTTATTATGCAAAGATCCCTCATATTAACACCCTAACTCATACTACCCCCATAACGGCACTTATAGTAACATTATCAGCCCCCAGCCCATATAGGTCCATCCACTGGTAACTACACATATCCATAGTGCTGCTCCAGATAATTAGGTCATGTTAAATGGAATGTGGTGATGAAAAATCGTTTCTGTATGGCACAATTTGGAATTTGTAGTAGAGCTTTTTTACACAAGGGGTCTTTGTGTGTGGGGCCCCCTCTACGGCCTTACCCTAAAATATGAAATCCACATTTTAATATATATGTTTTGGTGCAAACTGTCCCCATTACAAGTGGCCCCTCCAAAAACTGTAGATTTGTCCACGACTAAGCTTTCTCCCCGGTTAACCAATGTACGGTAGGGGGATGGGGGGGTGTTGGACCATTTTTTTTTATGACCAAAACAAAAAAAAAAAAGCAGAAAATCTCCAACTCTCTGAATCTGTTTAGAAGTTGCTAATATAGGCGAATGTTTTATATCCGCCTGGAGACATTGTGTTTGTTTCTCATTTGTCCAAAGATCCCCCTGATATTTTTTTTTCCTTTTTTCCCAGGTCTCGGGCTGTGAACCGTCCTCAAATTCACCCTTCTGCATTTTTATGGCTGTGGGTCCTTACCCCTAGGATTCATGGACCTCGTTTCAACCATCTTGGAAGTGAAAAAAAAAAAAGAAAAGAGTTTTCCTGCTCCATCTACGAAACTGAAGACTACCAGATTTTTTCTGTGCCACCTGATCAGGGGGTCAACAATGTCTCCCAATCAGCTGTTCAACACAAATGGCCGAGAAATACTAGGGAGAGTAATTAAAAAAATTAAAAAACAACAGAAGTTTACTCTCAGCTTCTCTTCGTTCGGCCAATGGGGCTTTTTAAAGGTGAACTAAGGATAAAAACAAAAGATAAGAGCAAAAAAAAAATGGGGGGCAAGATGGAGAGATGTCAGAGACCAGTTGTTAGGTAAATTCTAAAGACAGGAATGCTTAGTCTTGTCCCTATTCGGTCGATTTTGCTAGAGATTCAGGTCATGGGCCAAGGAAACACCAGGTCTCACAATTCATATATATATCTATATTATAATATTACTCCTCTCTCGACATTCGCTGCTCCCCCTATTCACTATGTATTAAAGATTACTCCAAAACATTGCCCAATGGTTTGCAAGAACATGCAGGAACTTCCGGATAGAGATAGCTGCTTATAGGGCAAATTTCCCCCACCCCTCACAATGTATGTGTACATCACCCCCAAACCCTACACGCAATCGTTAGCAAGCGAAGAGTTGTATGTTCTGTCGACCCCCAACACTAAAATTTCGTCCCCCTGCTGTGTCCCACTGTGTAGTGTTGAAATCCTTACATTTCTGTCGCCTTATGGTTCCCCTGCAGTGCATGTTCAAAGTTCCAGAAAGTGTAAGATAGGAGTCTGTCTGTGTCAGTCCCTCTGCTTCCCTTGCCATTTTCTTCCTCCTCTCTCCTCCCCTCCCACATCTGGATCCCTTCTGGCTGCTTTTTGTCCTAACCATTTAAAGACTTACATTGAGGTAGGGCATTCATCCCCCCGCCAACCGCGATTTCACGTTGCTGGCTTGCATCAGTGGCCACTGGTCCCTCCCCTATCGTTGCTTCCGGAGAGCCGGAGTCCGAGATCACTGGGGATCGACAGGTCCTGAGTTTGGGGTGGGATAGGGTTCAGGCAGGTCAACAAGTTCCATGCACTCTTGTCCAACATGGCGCTCACCTCTCTAATATCCAACCCTCCGTGAACAGTAGTACTACGAAAGACAACCGGGGTCGTCAAAGGTAATGTTAAATTGTTTACCACATCAAACGCACTGTGATTGGGGGCCCTACACAATGTAAAGTTGGGTGAGATTCTGTTAACTTGCCGCCTAATGTTCCGTTACTCTTATTCTGCTTCTTGGCTGCTTCGGAAAACGTTTTTCAGGAAAAAACGGAAGCAGGGAGTACCAGTTAGTCTTACATCTTTCAGATTTCTACTATGGGGTTTTGGAATCTAGGGTGTTATTTACTTATAGTAATGTATAAATTCCGAATTATACAGTTTTAAATTCCCAATGAAAAGGTACAATGTCACTTGGACTCCTAACAGACAGACAATAACAAAAGCCAAAGACCCACAAACGCGACGCAACGTATTGGGGTTGTCCTTCCTCAGTCCCGAGAATTTTTTTTGATCCCAAATGCACCTTACAGAACTAGAAAAGAGAAAAAAAGCAGCTTGCAAAGGGTTAAATGTTTTGAATTCCAGAATTTGTCAACTGACCCATTTTTCTCAATGGCAAAGGAAAAAATCTTTTTTTTTATTTGATCTCCAAGTCCTTTAATCTCTTCCTCCCTTAACCCAGAGAGTGTTATAAAAACTGTTACCATCTTTATAAGAGAATTTACAAGGATATTGTGACCTGTTAATTACTCAATATGTGGGTCCCTGCACTAGCACATCCAGTTTCCCTAACGGGAGATCTCAACCATCAGTAACTGCCCTTGTGGGCCGAACAGAAGTAATGTGGAGGCGTGGGCGATTGTGGTCCGGGGGTGATTGATTGTACCAGGCCCACACACTGGGCGGATATTATAATTCAATCCGATATATCGGAGGACATTTCCATTCAATTGTACATTTTCCTGCTCTATTATGCGACATTTAGATCTGAATTACGACCGAGACCGTCTTTTTTTACGTTGATTGTTAAATAATCGTATCGCTAAAGTTTCCGATAAATGCATGAGACATTAGAACGCCAATCAAACTGAATGTCGCACAATATGAAAGTACTCTACATACAATCTGTATGTCCACCTTATGGGAGGGTCTGGTGTTTCGATGGCCTGTTCATCCACTTGTGGGGTCCTTGTGGTTTTGATTGACGTTAACCCGTGTGTCCATAGCAGCTTATACTCGTGCAGGTGGTTAGACTGTGAGCGTAACAATATTATCGGAGAGGAACAGGACGTTCTCTACATTATGCTCCTCCCGCTGTGAGAATCAGGAGCCCACAGGAAATCAATGGGAATCTTCAATGTTTAACGCTGGGTACACACACAGTAAACCGGATACCATGATATTTGGGCTTTTATCTGTATTGTGTGTACCTTCTTTTCCGATATCCCCCTTTAGGGAGGCGGCGGCAGTCAAGGGACATAGGTCCAGGAGCGTTCTCCTTATGTGGTGTTCATCGGTGATTATGTGGCATGCGGTGTATGATGTGTGCAATTCGTGTATTGATGTGTGCAGCCGGTGTCTGAGTGTTCATGCTTGTCTGATGTGTGCATTCGGTGTAATGATGTGTCATGCTGTGTATGATGTTGCATCCCGGTATGAATGTGTACAGTGCGGGTGTATGATGTGTGCAATGCGGAGTATGATTTGTGCATGCGGTGTAAGGATGTGTACATGCGTTTATGATGTGTACATGCGGTGTATGATGTGTACATGCTGTGCATAGGGGGAAAGCCCGGGACTGTGGGTAGCCCGATCAGACAGACAGGGACTTAAAGGACCTGAAAATATACACCTAGCAACTAACTTTTTAAAGGGGTGTTTGTTGTACAGATGTCTATGGAACTAGACCACTCTTAAATACGTTGTCTATGAACTGACACACTCTAAATACAGTTTGTCTATGGAACTATACACAACACTCAAATACAGTTGTCTATGGAACTAGACACACACTAAATAACAGTTGTCCTATGGAACTAGACACACTCTAAATACAGTTGTCTATGGAACTAGACACACTCTAAATACAGTTGTCTATGGAACTAGACACACTCTAAATACAGTTGTCTATGGAACTAGACACACACTAAATACAGTTGTCTATGGAACTAGAACCCCACTAAATAGCTTAAATACTAAGGCTGCACCACAATCAACCACATCGTTTTTGTGTCCGTAATGAAGGGAATGGAGCTTTATACAGATGGATCTCTGAGTAGGAAGCACTGGAAAAATCGAAGTGATACATTGTTTTCACATGTGCGCTGGAGAATGAAGTTTAACCATAAAATTAACTTACTTTCCCTTAACAAAACTGTTTCATTAACTCCGTAACATTTCCCCTCCTAGGAAAACCCGACCCCAGCACTGGAGAACATACAAACCTCTGTTAGCAATTGTATCTGCCATTTACAGTCTTAGGAATCCCACAACAGTGTTACATTGTATCTGGTTGGAGGAACCCAGAGACAGGAATCCAGGTGGCAGCTGATCTCTGCACCTGAGCTGCCATCAAGACCAGGCAGGGTGAGGCACCCCAGGGGTTAACCTTGTTGCCGCAGGCCCCCAAGCCTTGCTGATCTCTTTCACCAAATATGGATGGTTTTTTTGCCTGGTTTTTATCATTCAGATCCATCCCAACAATCTCTGCTTTCCAGATGGTTTAGGTCACAGTGTACAGAGCCCAGTGTCTTCCCCCTCCCTCCCAACACTATCACTGGGATCAGTACTTTCCAGGCAGCATAAAACCAGCAACCAGCCCCATTTCATTCCCAAACTCCAACACCAAGGGAATCTGCTTTAAAACCCCTTAGAGATATCTCACCCCTCGTGAGTTGTTGAACTTCATGTTTAAAAACTTGACCAATCAATAGGACATTCGAAAGGGAAGACAATGGCGGTTCCTGGTCCTGAATCTCGTCAATTAATATTTCCAGATATTTCCCAACTAACCATCCTGAATCTAACCGCCAATTTTACTGGATCATTCCATTGGGTGTGTGGGTGTGTGCTAGGTTGGATCTGAACTGGGTTGAATCAGTGTTTAGCTATGTCATCCGTTATAATCAGTGTTTAGCTTGTCATCAGTTATAATCAGTGTTTTAGCTATGTCCATTCTCGTTATAATCGGCGTGATTAGCTATGTCATCCTTTAATCGTGATTAGCTATGTCATCCTTTAATCGGTGATACTATGTCATCCTTATAATCAGTGTTTAGCTCTTGTCATCCTTATATCAGTGTTTAGCTATGTCCATCCCGCGCGTTATAATAATCAAGTGGTTTAGCTATGTTCATCCGTTTTATAATCATGTTTTACTTATGTCATCCGGTTATAATCAGTGTTTGCTATGTCATCCGGTTATAATCAGTGATTAGCTATGCATCCAGTTTATAATCAGTGTTAGCTAATGTTATCCGTTATAATCAGTGTTTAGTATGTCATCAGTTTTATAACAGTGTTTATCTATGTTCATCAGTTATAATCAGTGTTAGCTAGTTATCAGTTATAATCAGGTTTAGCTATGTCATCCAGGTGGATAAATCGGGTGTTTTAGCTATTCTCAGTTATAATCAGTTTTAGCTATGTCTCATTTTATATCAGTGTTTAGCTATGTCGCATTTATAATCATTGTTTAGCTATGTCATCAGTTTTATTAATCAGTGTTTAGCTATGTTATCAGTTATAATCAGTGTTGTTTAGCTATGACCGCATGAGTTTCAATATATTTATAATTTTACATAGGGGGGGTTATTAACTGTAGGTTGTCCCTGTCCTAAAGTGACAATTAAAGGATAGCGACCTTATTTTTGATTATACTACTGTAATAGATTTTCACACAATGTTACAACCTGTGTGTTAAGCTGGGTACACCCTACGTTTTTCCTCCTGACCGACGTTCGATACTTCGACCGGTCGGCCAGGAGGAAGGATGTCCGGTCGCTGCACAGCCCGCTCCGATAGTCAAACCACCCGCCCGATCCGGCGGTCCATAGATGACCGCACGATTGGACGAGGTTTTCCCAACCCTGTCCGATTGTCCTTTCGTCGATTTGGACGATCGGTCCCGTTTGACATGGGCAAACTATCGCGATCGACCGAAATAGCTCATTCGTGTGTACCCAGCTTATGAAGTTGTTGGATTAAGGAGAACAATAGTCGCATGAAATTTTTTAAAATTTTAAATCTAAATTAACTACCAACTCCCATTATTGTTTCTGTGAGGATCCCCAAGTATAGAGAAAACGGCTTCTGCCAGGCATGCTCAGTGCTTTTTCAGCACCATCTTTTATACAGAAGCCCGAGGGCACTACCTGGCAATGAAAACTGTGGCGGGCCAAACTTCATAAGGTATGAATTGGAGTAGGATCAATTTCAGGCATCTTTTTATTAGTTAAAAGGAACTAGGCGTTGTCCTTTAAGAATATAAGGAGTTTATTTGAAATGGTGCAAATGTTCAACTGCTATTAATTGGCGGCAACCACTCAGATGTTGGCCTTTTACTGGTCCCCTCTGGTTAGGGAACATTTGATTGGTTCAGGAGATAGCAACACTGATAAAATGTTGAACCAAGAGATCCCTGCCCCGAAGAGCTTACAATCTAAGTGTAGGGACAACATACAGATACAATTGGGGGGGAGGGATTAAAGTTCCAGACAGCTAACAATCATAATAGTGCCTGGTAAGTCCCTTTGCTAAAGGTAAATCTGCAAAACAGTTGTGTGTTGGGTCCCGGGTTTGTAGGGTTAGGGTCTAGTCCATAAGTTAAATAAGTGATCCTCTGCACTCGTCCCACTTGGGTGCCCACTCCGCCAGATAGTCCACCACCCTTATGGAATTATTCAATCGGAATAGCCGAAAGCGAGGGTCGCCACTCCAAAGTAAATTAAATTGAATTTATTATTGACCACACATAATATCACATGTTTCGGGCTAAGCCACACTATCGCGCCTTTCTCACGGCGTCCGATCGCGATTACACAATCCGGTGGTGGTTTTCATGTCAACATGGGTGACCATATTCCACGCGCTGCATCTTTTTCGAGTACAATATTTTTTAGCAAATCACATGTTCCGGCGCAGTGTGACCTCAGCATGATGGGGTGGCCATGTCCTTTATATAAAGTCCTTGTATTAATCCTGCCACTGAAACCAGCTGCAAGCACCAAGGATTTATATTCTAAACTGGGAGACGATTATAACATTCTTACGAGACAGGGGAAACCAGCAGTATAGAGCATTTACAAAAGGGCAGAAAACGGTATTCACCCAATTCAGCTTGTCCACATGCGAATGGCGGCAGAACTATAACTCCACCATGGATGCATTTGGGTGCAGAAAGTTTATGCAAGTCCCAGATGTCCCCACCTCACAATTTCCATTCATAGAGATCCTTGTTTTTCTTTCTTTGAGACATTTTTGCCCGTGATACGAAACAAGTTCATCATTTTCTTTTTAAGGCAAAGTTCCCCTTAAAAAACGATTTTTATAGACCGGAAACTGCTATTTAAAAATGATCCGTCCCTTGGTGAGTGGTATTAAACCGTTTCCCCTGTGTTAAACCTGCGGTTCTAACCCAACCCCTCGTCCCCTAAACCACTGGTTCACAGACATGCTCAGCGAGGCAACGTAAGAGGATCTTTCTGGTATTTCAGCAATAAAATGTGGAAAAAAATGTCTGAACTTGTCCCTTATTGGACAACTTAACTGTATTTATCCTTTCCGGGACCAATCTGATCATGCCACTAAATCAGGATGGCAGCAGCCCATTTGTTTATAATTGTCCCAGAGGGACCCTCACCAAATTCAGACAGGAATGCAGAGGAATAGAAAACGACACCATCGATAATTTAGAATCGTAAGTTAGAAACTTCAGTCCACGGGCGTTTTATAGCTACGGCGGGGGGGATACAATGTCCGTAAAATAGTCGAAGGAGGGACAACAAACAACACATTCTTTACTGGTGACCAATGTACTGATGGAAAGGGATTTAAGCGTTCTCTAATGGGTGCCTGAGCCCATGGGGTCCCCCAATACAGGAGGACTTGGGGATATAAACTAGGAAGGTTACAGTATAACAAGCAGCACCCTAATAAACAGTAAACACCCCAACATCTATATCAGTTCTAGCTATGTCATCAGTTATAATCAGTGTTTTAGCCTATGTCATCAGTTTTATATCATTGGTTTAGCCAGGCCCATCAAGTTATAATCCAGGTGTTTAGCTAGTCATCAGTTATAAATCATGTTAGTCTTGTCATCAGTTTATAATCATTGTTTACTATGTCATCATTTATCTCAGTGTTCATGCTATGTCATCCGTTTAATAATCCAATTGTTTGCTATGTATCAGTTTATCATCAGTTTTTAGCTATGTCATCAGTTTATATCAGTGTTTAGCTATTTTATCAGTTTATACCAGTGTTTAGCTAGGCCATCAGTTATAATCAGTGTTTTTATCTAGCCTCGTGATCTCATGTTTATCTATGTCATCGTTTATAATCGTGTTTTAACTAGTCATATTCGGTTTAATAGTGTTTATCTATATCATCAGTTCTAATCAGTTTTATTATGTCATCCGTTATAAATCAGTGTTAGCTATGGTATCCATGTATATCAGTTTAGTCTATGTCATCAGTTATAATCTGTTTTCTTGTCATCAGTTATAATCAGTGTTAGCAATGTCATCAGTTAATAATCAGTGTTTATATATGTCTCAGTTTATAATCAGTGTTTTAGTTATGTCAAGTTATAAATCAGGGTTACTCTGTCATCAGTTATAATCAGTTTTTTAGTTTGTCATCAGTTATAACAGTGTTTATCTATGTCATCAGTTAGAATCAGTTGTTTAGCTATGTTATCAGTTATCATCATTGTTTAGATTGATGTCAATCAGTTATCTCATGTTTAGTTATGTCATCAGTTATAAGCAGTGTAACGAGTCATATCAGTTATAATCAGTTTTAGCCATGTCATCAGTTATAATCAGTGTTTATCTATGTCAAACAGTTTAAAATCAGTGTTTAGCTATGTTATCAGTTTTAATCAGTGTTTAGATATGGCTCGAGTTATATCAGTGTTTAGTTATGTCATCCTTATAATCAGTGTTTATCTATTCATCAGTTAGAATCATGGTTTAGCCTATGTTTCAGTTATAATCAGTGATTAGCTTTTTCTCAGTTTATATCATGGATTAGCTATGTCATCTGTCATCTCAGTTATCCATCGTGTTTAGCTATGCCACCATTTATAATCCGTGTTAGCTGGTTATCAGGGTATATCAGTGTTTTGCGAGGTTATCATTTTAATCAGTGTTTTATAGCTAGGTTATCGTTTATATCATTGTTTAGCTAGGTAATCAGTTATAATCGTGGTTTTGCTAGGTCATCAGTTATATCTTGTTTTAGCTAGTCATCAGTTAATCAGTGTTTAGCTATGTCATCAGTTATATCAGTGTTTAGCTATGGTCATCAGTTATAATCAGTGGTTTAGCTATTTCATCAGTTATAATCAGTGTTTAGCTATGTCATCAGTTATAATCAGGTTTAGCTATGGTCATCAGTTTTAATCAGTGCTTAGCTATGTCCATCAGTTATAATCATGCTGCTATTCATCATTTAGAATCATGTTTAGCTATGTCCTCATTATAATCAGTGCTTAGCTAGTCATCCATTTTTATAATCCTTGTTTTTAGCTATGTCATCACAGTATAATCAGTGGTTTAGCTATGTCATCAGTTACAATCCGTGTTTAGCTAGCATCAGTTATAATCATGTTTAGCTATGTCATCTTATAATAGTTCCTTAGCTATTCATCAGTTTATAATCAGTGTTTACATATCAATTAACCCCTTTATTACACCTACTGTCCACAGTACTGACCACTGACCTTACACACAGTAACTATGTATACAGGGACAGAAAGGAACATTTCAGTCTGTAAATGAGGATAACATTTGTTTTGGGGTAAACTTCTCCTATAAAGATACCTTGATAGTGTTGCATTGTTTGTGTGGGTGGGTGGCTTTCTGGAGTGGAAGCATTATGAAAGTCTCATTCTTTCCCTATGCATCGCACGGTACCGTACATATTTACTTTATTAGTGTGTGATACAAAAAGCCCCCTTCCTATGTACATATAGCAACCAGTACTAGCAAGTCAATGGGACACATGACAGACAGGGAAATAAAGGATGCAAAGTTGGGCAGAGGAAATGCCCTTAATAAAGATGGCAGCCTCAGAAATAAACTAGCGTATGGTGGAAAATATGGTAAATCAAAGAAAATGGATGATGGAATGGTAAGGGCATTAATTAATGCTAAATAGGCATTTACCTATTTAAAAAAAAAAAAATCTAACAATCCCCAGCAATAGTCCTGTATTGTTGGTTCTAATATTCCTTTAAAAAGTGTATTTATATCTAGGGCCACATTTATAATGGGGTCCCATACTGTGACCACCAACTACAGGATTGACAGACAAGGTAGGTAGGTAGGTAGACAAATAGATGACAGGCCGACAGACAAGGTAGGTAGGTAGGTAGACAAATAGATGACAGGCCGACAACCCTTTATTACATCTACTGTCCGCAGTACTGACCACTGACCTTACACACAGTAACTATGTATACAGGGACAGAAAGGAACATGGATTTATATGGCAGTAACTATGTATACAGGGACAGAAAGGAACAAGGATTTATATGGTGATATTGTTTATACTATAATGAGGGTTATACCTGTAACATATCAATTAACCCTTTATTACATCTACTGTCCACAGTACTGACCACTGACCTTACACACAGTAACTATGTATACAGGGACAGAAAGGAACAAGGATTTATATGGGAATATTATTTATACTATAATGAGGGTTATACCTGTAACATATCAATTAACCCCTTTATTACAGCTACTGTCCACAGTACTGACCACTGACCTTACACACAGTAACTATGTATACAGGGACAGAAAGGAACAAGGATTTATATGGTCATATTGTTTATACTATAATGAGGGTTATCCCTGTAACATATCAATTAACCCTTTATTACATCTACTGTCCGCAGTACTGACCACTGACCTTACACACAGTAACTATGTATACAGGGACAGAAAGGAACAAGGATTTATATGGTAATATTGTTTATACTATAATTAGGTTCATACCTTAACATATAAGTAACCTTTATTACATTACTGTCCACAGTACTGACCTTACATAAGTATATTGTTTATACTATAATGAGGGTAGTACCTGTAAACTAAACCAATTAAACCACTTTATTACACTCAACGTCCCCAGTACTGACCACCTGCCCTTACACACAGTACACTGTATACAGGACACGAAAGGAACAAGGATTTATATGGTGGATATGTTTATAACTATAATAGGGTTATACCTGTACCATATCAATTAACCCTTTTTACATCTACGTCGCACAGTGTACTGACACCTGACCTTACCACACAGTGAACTAGTGTATACAGGGACAGAAGGAACAGGATTTAATGTGGATATATTTATACTATAATGAAGGGTTATACTGTAACTATCAATTAACCCCTTCTATTACAATCGCACTGCCACAGTACTGACCACTGACCTACCACAGTAACTATGTAACAGGGACAGAAGGACAAAGGAATTTATGGTATATTTTTATGCTATAATGAGGTTATACTCCGTACATATCAATTTATAAATTTTTTCTTAGGACACCTGTAATATTCAACCTATTACATTACTGTCACGCTACTGACCACTGACCTTACACACAGTAAAACTATGTATACAGGACAGAAAAGGAAACAAGGATTTATATGGTAATATTGTTTATACTTATATGAGGGTTATACCTGTAAATATCAATTATAACCCCTTCTATAATACTCCAGTATGAACTGCTTACCTACTACCTATTATAACGCAAAGAGGTAGAGGGTTATTATACTATCTGAGGTTCGTAATATCAATACCCACTTGTATTTATCTACTGTCCACATACTGACCACTGACCTTACACACATTAACGAGTATACAGGGACAGAAAGGAACAAGGATTTTATCATGGTAATATTGTTTATACTATAATATAGGGTTAATTCTGTAACATATCAATTAACCCTTTATTACCTAACTGTCCACAGTACTGACCACTGACCTTACACACAGTAACTATGTATAGGACAAGAAAGGAACAAGGATTTATATGGTCCATTGATTTATACTATAATGAGGGGTATTACCTGTAACATATCAATTAACCCTTATTGACATCTCATTACTGTCCACAGGTCTGAACCACGTGACCTTTACACAAGTCACTATTGTAATCCAGGGTACAGAAAGGTAACAAGATTATATGGTAATATTGTTTACTCTATATGGAGGGTTTAACTGTACCATATCAAATTAACCCTTTATTCCATCTACGTAAAGTACTGACGACACTGCCTTCACACACTAACTCATGTTACAGGACAGAAAGGAACAAGATTTATATTGTAATATTGTTTTACTATAATGAGGATTATACCTTAACTATCAATTATCCGCTTTTATTACACTCACTGTCCACAGTACTACTGACCACTGACCTTAACCCATAACTATGTATACAGAGGAAAAATGAACAAGGATTTATAGTAAGTATTTGTTATATACTATAAGAGATTATACCTGTAACATCTATTTACCCTTATACTCCTACTGTCCACGTACTGACACGTGTGACCTTACACACAGAACCTATGTTACGGACAGAGGAACATAGGATTTATATGGTATATTGTTTATACTAAATGAGGTTATACCTGTAACATATCAATTACACCTTTATTACATCTAACTGATCCACGTACTGACCACTGACCTACACCTAGACTATTATAGCGGTAAGAAAGGACCAAGGATTATATCTGGTACTAGTGTTTATACTATACTGAAGATTAATACTGTACATATCAATTAACCCCGTTTATACATCTCCTGTCCACTGTCTGACCACTGACCTTACACACAAGTAACATGTATGCAGGACAGAAGGAACAAGGATTATATGATACATATTGTTTTTACTATTATATGAGGTTATACTGTAACATATCAATTAACCCTTTATACCATCTACTGTCCCAGTGACTGACCACTGACCTACACACATAACTATGGCATACAGGGACAGAAGGAACAAGGATTTAATGGTAATATTGTTTATACTATAATGAGGGTTGATCCTGTAACTATCCAATAACCCTTTATTACATCCTTGTCCGCATACTGACCACGAACCTTACACAGCAGTAAACTATGATACAGGGACAGAATAAGAAAAGGATTATATTGTAATATTGTTTATATACTGATAATAGGTTATACCTGTAACCATATCAATTAACCCTTATATGTCTCTATGTCACTATATGAGCCGACGTTATCTCGATAACTATACAATGGGACACAAGGTTAATGAATATTTTTATACTATAAATGAGGGTATACCTGTAACCATATAATTAACCCCTTTATTACATCTACGGTCCACATACTGACACTGACCTCACCTACCTAGTACGGACAAGAAAATGGTTAGTTATTGTTATCTTAATGACGGGTTTACTGTAACATATCCAATATAACCCTATTATTACATCTACTGTCCACAGTACTGACCCGACCTTACACACCTACTAGGTATACGGGTAAGAAAGACAAGGTTTATAGTGGTACTATTGTGTTATACTATAATGAGGATTATACCTTGTAAACATAATCATTACTAACCCTTTATTACAATCTACTGTCCACGTACTGAACCACTGACCTTACACACAGTAACTATGTATGCAGGAAGAAAGAACAAGGATTTTAATGGTAATTGTTTTATACTTATACTGAGGTTTACCTGTAACATATCAATTATCCCCTTTTTACATCAATCTACTGTCCACAGTCTACCCACTGAACATTACACCATGACTATTCTACAGGTACAGAAAAGAGGAACAAGGATTATATGTATATTGTTTTATCCTATAATGAGGATGTATCCTGTAACATATCAATTAACCGCTTTATTACCATCACGTCCACTAGTCTGACCACTTACCTTACACACAGGAAACTATGTATACAGGGACAGAAAGGAAAAGGATGTTTATTATGGTAATATTTTTTATGACTCAGGTAATGAGGTTATACGCTGTAACTATCACTGTTACCTTTATTATATTACCTCTACTGTCCCACTAGTACTGACCACTGACCTACACGCCGTAACTATGTATGGCAGGGACGAAAGGAACAAGGATTATATGGTAATATTGTTTATATATATGAGGGTTTAACCTGTAACATATCAATTAACCCCTTTATGACTCACTGTCCACTGTATGTACTGACCTTACAATAATATTAAAGGAAATTTCTGTTATTGTTATACTATAATGTGGTTATACACCTGTAACATATCCAATTACCCTTTTATTACTCTACTGTCCCAGTACTGACCACTGCCCTTACCACATAACTATGTATACAGGGACAGAAAGGAACAAGGATTTATATGGTAGTATTGTTTATACTATAATGAGGGTTATACCTGTAACATATCAATTAACCCTTTATTACATCTAACTGTCCACAGTACTGACCACTGACCCTTACACACATAACTATGGTATAGGAACAGAAAGGAACAAGGATTTATTGTTATGTTTATACTATAATGGAGGGTATACCTGTACACTATCAATTAACCCTTTATGTACAGCTATCACGTCCACATACTGACCACTGACCTTACACACAGTAACTATTGTAATACAGGGACAGAAAGACAAGAGTTATATGGTAATATTGTTTATACTAATAAGAGGGTTATACTGTAGCATATAAATTAACCCTTTATTACATCTACTGACCACAGTACTGACCACGCCCTACACACACTACTATGTTACAGGACAGAAAGGAACAAGGATTTATATGGTAATATTGTTTATACTATAATGAGGATGTGATACCTGAACTATCAATTACCCCTTTTATTACATCTCACTGTCCACAAGTTTTTTACTGACCACTGACCTTACACCAGTAACTATGTATACAGGAGAAGGAACAAGGTTTTATAGGTATATTGTTTTATAAACTATAAGAGGGTTATACCTGTAACAATCATATCCCTGTAGTATACATCTACTGTCCCATACTGACCACTCGACCTTACACCATAAACTATGTATACAGGACGAAGGAACAAGGATTTATAAGTTGAATATTGTTTTATACTATAATTAGGATTATACCTGTAACATATCAATTAACCTTTATTACATTACTGTCCCTGTACTGACCACTTACCACCCCATAATGCGAAGAAGAAGTATCTGTAATTTGTTTATACTATAAGAGGTGTAATGACCTGTAATATAACCTTAACCCATTTATTTACATCTCATGTCCACTAGTACTGACCACTGACCTTACACACAGTACACTATGTATACAGGACAGACAGGAGAACAAGGATTTATATTAATAATTTGTTTTATACTATAATGAGGGTTATACCTGTAACTATCAATTAACCCTTTCTTCATCGACTCGTCCGCAGTGACTGACCAACTGACCTACAACATAGACTAGGTATACAGGGACAGAAGGAACAGGTTTATAGGTGATATTGTTTATAACTATAAGAGGGTTATACCTGTAACTATCCAATTAACCCTTCTATTAAATCCGACTGTCACCAGTACTGACCACTGACCTCACCAGTAACTATGTATACCGGGACAAAGGACACAAGGATTTATTGGTAATATTTTTATTGCTATAATGAGGTTATACTTACCTATCAAACCCTATATTTACTATATGGGTTATCACTGAACATATTTCATCTTTAGTTACATCTACTGTCACAGTACTGACCACTGACGCTTACCCAGTAAAACTATGTATACAGGGACAGAAAGGAAACAAGGATTATATGGTAATATTGTGTTTATACTTAATGAGGGTTTAGCCTGTAACACAATACCTTAAATTGTTATACTATGAGGTCCACATTCATATTATTCATCTACGGTCCACAGTTGGACACTGACCTTACACACTAACTTGTAAAGACAATGAAGATTATATGTATATGTTTTACTTAATACGGGTTAATTCCTGTAACATATCAATTAACCTTTATTCATCTACTGTCCACAGTACTGACCACTTGACCTTACACCAAGTACTAGGTTATACGGGTAACAGAAGTAACAGGATTTATATGGTACCTATTGTGTTATACTATAATGAGGATGGTATACCTGTAACATAATCAATAACCCTTATTACAATCTACTGTCCGCGGTCTGAACCACGACCTTACACACAGTAACTATGTACCAGGGAAGAGAAACAAGGATTTATATGGTAATATGTTGTTACTATATTGGAGGGTTTACCTGTAACTATCAATTAACCCCTTTATTCACTCTACGTCACAGTCATGACGACTGACATTACACACACTACACTATGTATACAGGTGACAGAAAGGAACAAGGATTTATATTGTAGTATTGTTTATCACTATAATGAGGGTTATCCTGTACATATCAATTAACCGTTTATCCAACCACTGTCCCAGTACTACTGACACTGACCTTAACCACTAACTATGTATCCAGGGACAGAATGAACAAGGAGTTTATATGGTAATATTTGTTTATGGAACTCAGGTAATGGGAGTTTATACCCTGTACACATCATATTATACCTTTATTACATCTACTGTCCCACAGTACTGACCACGTGGACCTTACACGCCAAGCTCTATGTATACAGGGACTGAAAGGAACAAGGATTTATATGGTAATATTGTTTATACTATAATGAGGGTTATACCTGTAACATATAAATTAACCCTTTATTACATCTACTGTCCACAGTACTGACCTTACATAAGTATATTGTTTATACTATAATGAGGGTTATACCTGTAACATACCAATTAACCATTTATTACATCTACTGTCCACAGTACTGACCACTGACCTTACACACAATAACTATGTATACAGGGACAGAAGGGAACAAGGATTTATATGGTAATATTGTTTATACTATAATGAGGGTTATACCTGTAACATATCAATTAACCCTTTATTACATCTACCGTCCACAGTACTGACAACTGACCTTACACACAGTGACTATGTATACAGGGACAGAAAGGAACAAGGATTTATATGGTGATATTGTTTATACTATAATGAGGGTTATACCTGTAACATATCAATTAACCCTTTATTACATCTACTGTCAACAGTACTGACCACTGACCTTACACACAGTAACTATGTATACAGGGACAGAAAGGAACAAGTAGGATTATAAGGTGATATTGTTTTATACTATAATGAGGATTATACCTGTAACATATGCAATTAACCCTTTATTACATCTACTGATCCCCTGTACTGACCACTTACCTACACCCAGAACTATTATGCGGGAAGAAAGGACCAAGGAATTTATCTGGTAATTTGTTTATACTATAAAGGATTAATACCTGTACATATCAATTAACCCTTTATTTACTCTCCTGTCCACTGTACTGACCACTGACCTTACACACAGTAACTATGTATGCAGGACAGACAGGAAACAAGGATTTATATATAATAATTTGTTTTTATATTATAATGAGGGTTATACCTGTAACTATCAATTACCCCTTTCTTACCTCGACTGTCCGCAGGACTGACCACTGACCTACACACATTAACTATGTTACAGGACAGAAGGAACAAGGATTTAATAGGGTAATATTGTTTATAACTATAAGAGGGTTATACCTGTAACTATCCAATAACCCTTTATTAATCCTACTGTCCGCAGTACTGACCACTGACCTTACACGCAGTAAACTATGTATACCGGGACATAAGGAACAAGGATTTATTGGTAATATTGTTTATTACGATAATGAGGTTATAACCTGTACCATATCAATTAAACCCTTTAGTACATCTACTGTCCACAGTACTGACCACTGACGCTTACCGCAGTAACTATGTATACAAGGGACTGAAGAACAAGGATTATATGGTAATAATTGGTTTATACTATAATGAGGGTTATACCTGTAACCATATAAATTAACCCCTTTATACATCTACGGTCCACATTACTGACCTTACCTAGTAGATTGTTTTACTTAATACGGGTTAACCTGTAACATACCAATTAACCATTATTACATCTACTGTCCACAGTACTGACCACTGACCTTACACCAATAACTAGGTTATACAGGGTAAAGAAGTAACAAGGATTTATATGGTACTATTGTTTATACTATAATGAGGATTATACCTGTAAACCATAATCAATAACCCTTTATTACATCTACTGTCCACTGTACTGAACCACCTGACCTTACACACAGTAACTATGTAGCAGGGGAAGAGAACAAGGATTTATATGGTAATATGTTTTATATTATACTGAGGGTTTACCTGTAACATATCAATTAACCCCTTTATTAACATCTACTGTCCACAGTCTGACCCACCTGAACATTACACAACATGACCTATGTCTACAGGTACAGAAAGGAACAAGGATTTATATGGTAGTATTGTTTATCCTATAATGAGGTGGTTATCCTGTAACATATCAATTAACCCTTTATTACCACCACTGTCCGCAGTACTGACACGACCTTACACCAGTAACTATGTATAACAGGACGACAGGAAAAGGAGTTTATATGGTAATATTTTTTATGGGGACTCACGGGGTAATGGGGTTTATACCTGTACATATCAGATTAACCTTTATTACATCTACTGTCCCACAGTACTGACCACTGCCTTACCGCGTCAACTATGTATACAGGGACTGAAAGGAACAAGGATTTATATGGTAAATTGTTTATATATAATGAGGGTTCTAACCTGTAACATATAAATTAACCCTTATACATCACTGTCCACAGTACTGACCTTACATAATATATTGTTTCTACTATAATGGGGTTATCACCTGTACATACCAATTAACCATTTATTACATCTACTGTCCACATACTGACCACTGACCCTTACACACAATAACTATGTATACAGGACGAAGGGACAAGGATTTATATGGTACTATTGTTTATACTAAGAATGAGGGTTATACCTGATAACATATCAATTAACCCTTTATTTACATCTACCGTCCACATTAACTGACAACTGACCTTACAACACGTGACTCTGTATAACAGGGACAGAAAGGAACAAGGATTTATATGGTGATATTGTTTATAACTATAATGATGGTTATACTTTAACATATCAATTAACCCGTTATTTACATCTACTGTCCAAGTACTGACACTGACCTTACACCCAGTATCTATGTATTACAGGACGAAAGGAACACGGATTTATAAGGTGAATATTGTTTATGACTCCTACTGAGGGTTAATACCTGTAACATATCAATTAAACCCGTTTATTTACACTACTTGTTCAACAGTGACTGACCACTGACCTTACAACACAGTAACTATGTATATCAGGGACAGAACGGCAAGGTTTTATATGGTAATATTGTTTACCTATAAATGAGGGTTTTATAACCTGTAAACATATCAATTAACCCTTAATATTGTTATACTATAAGGAGGGTTTATACCTGTAACAATCATTTACCCTTTAATTACATCTACGTCAAAAGTCCTGACCACTGACCTTACACCAAGTAACTCTTTTACAGGGACAGAAAGGAACAAGATTTATATGGTAATAATTGTTTATATACTATAATGAAGGGTTATACCTGTAAACATATCAATTACCCCCTTAATATTGTTATACATAATGAATGGTTTATACCTGTTTACATATCAATTAACCCTTATTACATCTACTTTCACAGTACTGCACCACTTGACCTTACACACATTAACTATTATACAGGGACAGAAAGAACAAGGATTAATATGGTATAATTGTTTAATACTATAATGAGGGTTATGCCTGTCATATCAATTAACCCTTTATTACACCTACTGTCCACAGTCTGACCACTGAACCTTACACACAGTAACTATGTATACAGGGAACGGAAAGGAACACATGGATTTTATATGGTCCCATATTGTTTTATTACTATAATTAGGGTTCTACCTGTAACATATCAATTACCCCTTTATTACATCTCTGTCCCAGTACTGACACTGACCTTACACCACTAACTTGTATACAGGGCAGAAGGAACAAGGATTTATAAGTAATATTTGTTTTATACTATAATGAGGGTTATAGTAACATCTCACTTAACCCTTTATTACACCTACTGTCCAGTAACTGACGCACTGACCTTAACACCCCTAACTATGTATACGGGACAGAAAGGAACAAGGGTTGTATGGTAATATTGTTTATACTAACTGAGGGTTTCCTGTAACTCTATTTACCCTTTATTAATCTACTGTCCACATACGACCACGGACCTTACATACAGTAACTAGTATACAGGGACAGAAAGGACACAAGGATTTATTGTCATATTGTTTATACTATAATGCAGGGTTTAAACCTGTAACATATCAAATTAACCCTTTATTACATCACGTCCACATTACTGAACCACTGACCTTACACACAGTAACTATGTATCAGGACAGAAGGAACAAGGATTTATATGGTAATTATTGTTTTATGAACTATAATGATGGTGATACCTGTAACATTCAATTAACCCTTTATTACATCTACTGTCCACAGTACTGACCACTGACCTACAACACACAGTAACTATTGGCATACAGGGACAGAAAGGACAATGTAGTTATTTGTATATTGGGTTTACTATAATGAGGGTTATACCTGTAACATATCAGTTAAACCCTTAGTTACATCTCTTCCACAGTACTGACCCCTGACCTTACACCACAGTAGTAAACTAGTATACAGGGACAGAAAGGAACAAGGATTATATGGGGTAATATTGTTTTTATACTATAAATGGGTTATACCTGTACATATCATAAACCCATATTGTATTACACTACGTCACAATGATTTTAGCATACTGAACTATTCAATTAACCCTAAATTGTTTATACTATAATGAGGGTTATACCTGAACATATCAATTAACCCTTTATTCAATCTACTGTCCACAGTACTGACCACTGACCTTACACACAGTAACTATGTATACAGGGACAGAAAGGAACAGGATTATATGGTAATTGTTATACTATAATGAGGGTTATACCTGTAACATATCAATTAACCCTTTATTACATCTACTGTCCACAGTACAGAGTACTAGATTCTCTGCTTTTTAATTGGCTGCTCAAACACGTCCAAAAACCACAGCCAATCATGCCGTCCTCTACACACAAATCGACAGTCCTGCATCCTGGCTGACCAGTCAGAAGTGTATTGTATGTATTTTATTTCTTATATAGCGCTACATTTTACACAGCGCTTTACAATTATTTACTCAATTCACATCAGGCCCTGCCCCGAAGAGCTTACAATCTAAGCACATTTATTTGACACATACACCCTATCAGTATGTCTTTATGACTGTGGGGAATCGGAGTGCCCAGAGGAAACCCACGCAAGCACGGGGAGAACATACAAACTCCTTGCAGATGTGTCCAAGGGTGGAATCGAACTCAGGACCTCAGCGCTGCAAGGTATCAGTGCTAACCACTGAGCCACCGTGCTGCCAAATGGTCAGTCGGATTGAAGAATTGCTAGGTGTGTACCCAGCATAAGAGTTTCCCTTTGCTTTTGATCTGTGGTAACCAATCAGATTCAGAAACCCAGTTAAAAGCCAACATCTGATTGGTTACGGTCAATTCTGATTTGTAATTTCTACTTTTTGTCACTAGGTGGCCTCACTGTGTAAATACCCCTGGATGGAATCTCTAGTAGACTCCCCCTCCCCCCATTAAATAGAACTGTGCAGTAATTAAACATTGTTCATCTATAATTAGTATTTTTCTGATTTAATATCCATGGGATCCGATGGTCGTAATTAGTCTATTTATTAAAATAAAACGAATCGCAGAATCCACAGTGAATCCAATTGGAAGGCGAAAGAGTTAAAATCTCTAGGAGGTCAAAATCCTGAACTATAGTGTGGGAACCCGACACAGGGATCTCTGGGAATAAACAATAAACCAAACCCAGCCAGGGAAGGGCCCTCGCCCACTAATTGCACTTCCTTAAAGGAACAGCGTCTTGAATTAAAGGGGAAGAACAGGTACTTGTGTTACGATGATTTGGGGGTCGTTACAAAGTCTCTCTAACTTTCCACTATCACTAAATGTATTTCACTGCTTACTGAGGTTATTCAGCTGCATCTGAACTACAACTCTCAGCAGATTTATCAAGTGACAAATGTCCAGTCACAGGTTGGTGACCACTTTCCACCCATAAGATGTCACCGTAGACACAGGCCTAGCCAGACCACCCCGTCACTTGGCCAGTGGTCCAACCAGGAACTTCCCGCAGATTTAGAAAATTCATTGAGAAAATTCTGCTTCGATTTCCACTTTACTGCATTCGCTTCGGCCGGGTGGTAAATTTCTGGTGTATTTCTAAATCCACGAATTTATATTTCTCAGATTCTGGAAAATGTCACCTAACAATGACCGCTATTCCATCAGCTACTGCGCAAACCCGGATATACCGGATTCCGGACACCGGTTAGAACAATGTTAGAAAAGACGGTATTCTAACACAACGGTAACGACACCAAAACTAACATCTTCCCCTTTCATTACTCTCCTAACCACACAAAGCCAGTCGAACCGCGTCACGGCGGGGGATCTATAAAGGGCACCGGAGCAGAGAGGGAAGGAGAGAAAAATAAAACAATTCATTGGAGACGGACAAAATATTTCCGTCTGTTGGTCGATGGTGAGAAAAATAAATAAATAAACAACAGTGCCCAAGGTAGAGACAGAGGCCACATTCCAGAGGATTCCATTCCACTGAGCGATGACATCATCAGTCACATGACGGATACTTGTTATTTTAGCACATCAAATTGAAATGGAACATTCCGTAGATATACCTGGTTGTAAAGGGAACATCTTTAATTCTACACAAGGGACCAGGGTGGGTCTCAACGACCCCAAAACTGTCCACAGTGACAGAACCACAGACACCCAAGAGTAAAAGTAGGAGGTGGTCAAGGATGATTGACACACTCTTTGTCCCCGCCCTGCTCCAATCTAATCAGGTCTAGTTTTTCTGAAAGGGGAACTATGGTCTAAAATGTTTTTTATCCAGATTTGGAGTCTGAGAATCACGGTGGGATTGTGCATTGCTCACGCCGCAGGTTTTATTAATAAAAAAAAAATATGTACGTGGAGGACAGGGAGAGTATGTCAGAGAGGGCGAGATGGTAATTTAGTGGGGCAAGGTTGAAAATGTGCTTTTGTTCTCCTTTAAATGTTTATACGGTGTTATACATTATCCACACCTTGCAATATGGTAGAACCATTCCTGGCCATGGTCACCAAATATCACAAGAAACGTTGCTTTGTTCCCACAAATCGGCTAAACCCAACCACAAAAGTTCCAAGACGGAATTGTCCAAGGCCATTAAGTAACCAACCATGGCATAAATGGGCTGTACCATACATTATAAGGGGGATATTATGGATCAACAGTATAATTACCTTTATTAATGAAAAGATCCTCATATTAACACCCTATCAGTACTACCCCATAACGGCAACTTATAGTAACATTATCAGCCCCCAGCCATAATAGCTCCATCCACGTGTAACTACAATAATCCATAGTGCTGCTCCATGAATATATTAGGTCATGTTAAATGAATGGGTGATGAAAATCGTTTCTTATGGACAATTTTGGAATTTGTAGTAGTAGCTTTTTTACACAAGGGGTCTTTTGTGTGTGGGGCCCTCTTACGGCCTTACCCTAAAAATATAAATCAACATTTTAAATATATATATTGTTTTGGTCCAAAATGTCCCCATTACAAGTGGCCCCTCCAGAAAACTGTAGATTTGTCCACTGACTAAGCTTTTCTCCCACGGGTAAACCAATTGTACGGAGGGGGGATGGGGGGGTTGGACATTTTTTTTTATGACCAAAAAAAAAAAAAAAAAAAGAGAAAAATCTCCAAATCTCTGAATCTGTTTAAGTTGCTAATAATAGGCGAATGTTTATCCGCAGTGGAGAAATGTGTTTGTTTCTCATTTGTCCAAAGATCCTCCCTGATATTTTTTTTCCTTTTTCCCAGGGTCTCGGGCTGTGAACCGTCTCAAATTCACCCTTCTGCATTTTTATGGCTGTGGGTCTTACCCCATAGGATTTCAGGGGACCTCGTTAACAATCTTGGAAGTGAAAAAAAAAAAGAAAGAGTTTTCCTGCTCCATCTACGAAACTGAGACATTACAGATTTTTCTGTGCAAACCTGATCAGGGGGTCAACAATGTCCCCATCGCTGTTCAAACATGGCAGGAAATACTAGGGAGAGTAATTAAAAAAAATTAAAAAAACAACAGAAGTTTAGCTCTAGCTTCTCCCTTCGGCCAATGGGCTTTTTAAAGGTGAACTAAAGGATAAAAACAAAGATAAGACAGCAAAAAAAAAAATGGGGGCAAGGATGGAGAGATGCAGAGACCAGTTGTTAAAAAAGGGAAGGAAGTAGCTTTACCCTAGTCTGGTCTGAGTTTTGTAGAAGCAGGTGGCAAGAGAAAAAAGGTCTCAAAATATCAATATATATATATATATATACTGTACCTCTCTGACATTCGCTGCTCCCATCCATTCACTATGTGATTAAAGATTAATCTCAAAAACATTGGCCCAAGGGTTTGCAAGAACATTGCAGGAACTTCAGGAGAGAGAAGCTGCTTAATAGGGAAAATTTCCCCCACCCCTCAAATGAATGTGTACATCACCCCCAAACCCTAACACTGCAATCGTTAGCAAGCTGAGAGATGTATGTCTGTCGACCCCCAACACTAAAATTTGTCCCACTGCTGTGCCCACTGTGTAGTGTTGAAAAATCCTTACATTTCTGCGCCTTATGGTTCCCCTGCAGTGCATGTTCAAAGTTCCAGAAAGTGAAGAGTAGGAGCTGTCTGTGTCCAGTCCCTGCTGCTTCCTTGCCATTTCTCCCCCTCCCTCCCACCATCTGGATCCCTTCTGGCTGCTTTTTGTCCTACCATTAAAAGACTTACATTGAGTAGGGCATTCCATCCCACCCCCAACCGCCGATTTACGTTTGCTGGCTAGCCAATCACGTGGCCACTGGTCCCTCCCCTCTCGTCTGCTTCCGGAGAGCCGGGAGCAGAGCACTGGGGGATCGAAGGTCTGAGTTGGGGGTGGGATAGGGTGCAGGTAGGTCAAAAGTTCCAATGCACTCTTGTCCAACACATGGCGCTCACTCCTCTAATATCCAACCCTCCGTGAACAGTAGTATACAGAATAAACAAACCGAGGGTCGCAAAGGTAATGCTTAAATATGTTACCAACATCAAACTCACTGGGATGGGGGGCCCTACACAATGTAAAGTTGGTGGAGATTCTGTTTAACTGCCGCCTAATGTTCCGTTACCTCTTATTCTGCTTCTTGGCTCTTCTGGAAAACGTTTTCAGAAAACGGAACAAAAACGGAAGAGGGAAGTAACAGGTTAGTCTTACATCTTTCAGATTTCTAACTATTGGGGTTTGGAATCTAGGGGTTGATTTACTTATATAATTTATAAATAGCAGAATTATACAGTTTTACAATTCCCAATGAAAAAGGTACAATGTCACTTGGACGCCTAACAGACATAAAATAACAAAAGCCAAAGACACACAAAGCGACGCAACGTATTGGGTTGTCCTTCCTCAGTCCAGAGGAAATTTTTTTGATCCCAAAATGCACCTTACAAAGAACGGAGAAAAGAGAAAAAAAAGCAGGCTGCAAAGGGTTAAATGTTTTTGAATTCCAGAATTTGTCAACTGACCCATTTTTCTCAATGGAAAAAGGAAAAATCCTTTTTTTTAGTTGAATCTACAAAGTCCTTTAATCTCTTCCCCGTAACCAGAGAGTTTATAAAACTGTTACAATCTTTATAGAGATTTACAAGGATATTGTGACCTGATTATTATCTCATATGTGGGTCCTTGGTACTAGCACATCCAGTTCCCTAACGGAGATCTCAACCATCAGGAACTGCCTTGTGGGCCGAACAGAAAGTAATGTGGAGGCGTGGGCGATTGTGGTCGGGGGTGAAGTTGGATTGTACCAGGGCCCACACACTGGGCGGATATTATAATCAATCCGATATGCGGATAGACATTTCCATTCAATTGTACATTTTCCTGATCTTATTATGCGACATTAGATCGGAATTACGACCGAGAACGTCTTTTTAAGTTGATTGGTTAAATAATCGTATTCGCTAAAGTTCCGATTAAATTCAATGAGACATTAGACGCCAATCAAACTGAATGTCGCACAATATGAAAGTACATCTACATACAATCTGTATGTCCACCTTTAGGGAGGGTCTGGTGTTCATGGACTGTGCAATCCATTGTGGGGTCATTGTGTTTGATTGACAGTTAACCGTGTGTCCAGTAGACAGCTATACGCGTGCAGGTGTTTAGACTGTGAGCGTAACAAGATTATAAGAGAGGACAGGACGGTCTCTACATTAATGCTCCATCCCCTGGAGAGGAATCAGGAGCCCACAAGGACATCAATGGGAAATCTTCATGTTTAACGCTGGGTACACACAGTACCGGATACCATGATATTTGGGCTTTATCTGTATTGTGTGTACCTTGCTTTTTCCGAGATCCCCTTTAGGGGAGTCGGCGGCAGTCAAGGGAACATAGAGTCCAGAGCGTTCTCCTTATGCTGTGTCATGCGGTGTATGATGTGTGCATGCGGTGTACGATGTGTGCATGCGGTGTATGATGTGTGCATGCGGTGTATGATGTGTGCATGCGGTGTATGATGTGTGCATGCGGTGTATGATGTTGTTTTGTGTAAATGCGGGTATGGCTGTGTAAATGCGTTGGTAATGATGTGTACCTGCTGTTTTTGGGAATGTTTTAGGGGGGAATCCCGGGCTGTGGTAGCACCGATCAGACAGACAGGGACTTAAAGGACCTGAAAATATACACCTAGCAACTAACTTTTTAAAGGGGTGTTTGTTGTACAGATGTCTATGGAACTAGACACACTCTAAATACAGTTGTCTATGGAACTAGACACACTCTAAATACAGTTGTCTATGGAACTAGACACACTCTAAATACAGTTGTCTATGGAACTAGACCACCACAAATACAGGTTATGGAACTAGACACACTCTAACATCACAGTTGTCTATGGATAGACCTAAATGTCTATGGAACTGGAACACTCTAAATGAACAGTTGTTCTATGGACTAGACACACTCTAAATACAGTTGTCTATGGAACTAGACACACTCTAAATACAGTTGTCTATGGAACTAGACACACACTAAATAGCTAAATACTAAGGCTGCACTCACGCAAACCACATCGTTTTGTGTCCGTAATGGATAGTGAATGGAGCTTATACGAGGATCTCTGAGGAGGAGCAATGGAACAGAAAGTGAACATGTTTCAATGTGAGTGGAGATGGAGAATGAGTTTTACCATAAAAATTAACTTTACTTTCCCTTTAGACATAAACTGGTCATTAACTCCTTAACATCTCCATAGGGAAAACTCACCCAAGCACAGGGAGAACATACAAACTCTGTTACATTGTATCTGCCATTTACAGTCTTAGGAATCCCACAACAGTGTTACATTGTATCTGGTTGGAGGAACCCAGAGACAGGAATCCAGGTGGACGCTGTATCTGCACTGAGCTCCGAATCAAGACCAGTGCAGGGGTGAGGCACCCCAGGGGTTAACCTTGTTGCCGCAGGCCCCCAAGCCTTGCTGATCTCTTTCACCAAATATGGATGGTTTTTGCCTGGGTTTTAGTCATTCAGGATCCAGCCCAACATCTCTGCTTTCCAGATGGTTTAGGTCACAGTGTACAGAGCCCAGTGTCTTCCCCCTCCCTCCCCAACACTATCACTGGGATCGTACTTTCCAGGCAGCAATAAAACCAGAACAAGCCCCATGTCATTCCCAAAACTCCCAACACCAAGGGAATCTGCTTTAACCCATTAGATATCGCACCAATCGTGAGGTTGTGAACTGCAATGTTTAAACATTGACCAATCAATAGGACATTCGAAAGGGAAGACAATGGCAGGTTCCTGGGGGTCTGATCTCGTCAATTATATTTCAGATATTTCCCAACTACCCTGCCTGGAAATTTTTTATCCGCCAATTTTACGGATCACTCTTGGGGTGTGGTGGTGTGTGTAGGTTGGATCTGACGGGTTGAACAGTGTTTGCTATGTCATCCGTTATTAATGTCAGTGTTTAGTATGGTCATAGTTATAATCAGTGTTTAGCTTGTCATACGTTATAATCGGTGATTAGCTATGTCATCCGTTATAATCGGTATTAGCTATTTCATCGTTATTCGTGATTAGATAGTACTCCGTTTTAACTCAGTGTTGAAGGTCTATTCATCCGTTATAATCAGGTTTAGCTATGTCATCCGTTTAATCGTGTTTAGCTATGTCATCCGTTATAATCAGTGTTAATAGTGTTGTTAGCTATGTCATCCGTTATAATCACGTGTTTAGAGATTGTTTTTTTTTTTTTTTTTTTTTTTTCTTTTCTTGCATTATTTCATCCGTTTATAATCAAGTGATTAGCTATGGTCATCCACGTATAATCAGTGTTTAGCTATGTTATCCGTTATAATCAGTGTTTAGTTATGTCATCAGTTATAATCAGTGTTTATCTATGTCATCAGTTATAATCAGTGTTTAGCTATGTTATCAGTTATAATCAGTGTTTAGCTATGTCATCAGTTATAATCGGTGTTTAGCTATGTCATCAGTTATAATCAGTGTTTAGCTATGTCATCAGTTATAATCAGTGTTTAGCTATGTCATCAGTTATAATCAGTGTTTAGCTATGTCATCAGTTATAATCAGTGTTTAGCTATGTTATCAGTTATAATCAGTGTTTAGCTATGACATCAGTGAGTTTCAATATCTTTATAATTTACAATAGGGGGGGTTATTAACTGTAAGGTAGTCCATGTCATAAAGTGACAATTAAAGGATAGCGACCTTATTTTGATTATTACTACTGTAGATAGATTTCACAATGGTTACAACTGTGTGTTAAGCTGGGTACACACCTAGCGATTTTTCCTCCTGACCGACCGTTCGATACTTTCGACCGGTCGGCCAGGAGGAAGGATTGTCGGTCGCGGCAAAAGCAGCCGCGTCCGATAGTCACCGCGACCGATCGTGCGGTCCATAGAGGACCGCACGATTGGACGAGGTTTTCCACCCTGTCCGATTGTCCTTTCGTCCGATTTGGACGAACGGTCGTTTGGACATGGGCAAACTATCGGTCGATCGGACCGAAATATCTCATCGTGTGTACCCAGCTTTAGAGGAAGTTTGGGATTAAGGAGAACAATAGCGCATGTAAAGTTTTTAAAATTTTAAATCTAAATTAACTACCAACTCCCATTATTGTTTCTGTGAGGAGCCCCAGTATAGAGAAAACGGCTTCTGCCAGGCATGCTCAGTGCTTCAGCACCATCTTTTATACAGAAAGGCCCAGGGCACTAACCTGGCAGATGAAAACTGTGCGTGCCAACACTCATAAGGTAATGAAATTGGGAGGTAGGATCAATTCAGCATCTTTTTATTAGTTAAAATGAACAGTACAGTTGTCCTTTAAGACATATAAGGGGTTTATTTGAAAAGTGGTGCAAATGTTTCACTGCTATTAATTGGCGGCAACCAATCAGATGTTGGCCTTTTACTGGTCCCCTCTGGTTAGGGAACATTTGATTGGTTGCAGGAGATTAGCAACACTGATAAAATGTTGAACCAAGAGATCCCTGCCCTGAAGAGCTTACAATCTAAGTGGGAGGGACAACATACAGATACAAGTGGGGGGGAGGGATAAAGTGTCCAGACAGCTAACAATCATTAATAGTGCTGGTAAGTCCCTTTGATAAAAGGTAAATACTGCAAAACAGTTGTGTGTGGGTCCGGGTTGTAGGGTTAAGGGTCTAGGCCAATAAAGTAAAGGTGATCCTCTGCACTCGTCCACACGTGGGTGCCCACTCCTCCAGATAGTCCAACCCTTAATGGACATATGTCAATCGGAAATAGCAGAAAAGCGAGGGTCGCACTCCAAAGTAAATTAAATTGAATTTATTATTGACCACACATATATCACAATGTTTCGGGCTAAGCCACACTAGCGCCTTTCTCACGCGTTTCCGATCGCGATTACACAATCCGGTGGTGGTTTGCATGTCAACATGGGTGACCCTATTCCACGCGCTGCAATCTGTTTCGGAGTACAATATTTTTGCAAATCACATGTGTCCAGCGCAGTGTGACCTAAGCATGATGGGGTGGCCATGTCCTTTATATAAAGTCAATTGTATTATCCTGATCACTGGAAACACAGCTGCAAGCACCAAGGGATTTATTACTAGAACTAGGAGACGATTATAACATTCTACAGAGACAGGAAAACCAGCAGGATAGGAGCATTTAACAAAAGGGCAGAAAACTGTATTCACCCAAATCAGCTGTGTCCAACATGCGAATGGCGCAGAACTATAACTCCCACCAATGGATGCATGTTGGGTGCAGAAAGTTATGCAAGTCCCAGATGTCACTCACAGTTCCATTCATAGAGATCATTGTTTTTCTTCTTTGAGACATTTTTGCCCGTGATACAGAAAACAAGTTCATCATTTCTGTTTAAAGGCAAAGTTCCCCTTAAAGAAACGATTTTTATAGACCGGAAACTGCTGATTTAAAATGATACGTCCCTTGGTGAAGTGATTATTAAACAGTTTCCCCTGTGTTAAACCCTGCGGGTTCTAACCCCTCGTCCTCCATAAACCACTGGTTCAGACATGCTCAGAGAGAGGCAACGTAAGAGGATTATTTCTGGTAATGTCATGCAATAAAATGGGGAAAAAATGTCTGAACTTGTCCTTTATTGGAAACTTTAACTGTATTTTATCCTTCCCGGGACCAATCATGATCATGCCACTAAATCAGGAATGCAGCAGCCATTTTGTTATAATGTCACAGAGGGACCCGAACCAAATTCAGACAGGAATGCAGAGGAAATAGAACGACACCAGAGATAATTTAAGAATCCGTAGTTAGAATAGCTCAGTCACGGGCGTTTATAGCTACAGGCAGGGGGGATACGATGTCAGTAATAATAGTCTGAAGGAGGAAAAAAACAACACATTCTTTACTGGTGACCAATGTACTAGCTGGAAAAGGGAATTTAGCTTCTCTATATGGGTGTCCTGAGCCCCAGTGGGGTCCCACAATCAGGAGGACTTGGGATATAACTAGGAAGGTTACAGTATTAACAAGCAGCACCCTAATAAACATTAAACACCCCAAAATCTATAATCAGTGCTTAGCTATGTCATCAGTTATAATCAGTGTTTAGTTATGTCATCAGTTATAATCAGTGTTTAGCCATGCCTATCATTAAATCAGTGTTTAGCATTGTCATCAGTTGTCAGTGTTTAGCTATGTCCATCAGTTATAATCAGTGTTTAGCTATCATCAGTTATAATCAGTGTGTCGGTTTAGCTATGTCATCAGTTATAAATCAGTGTTTCACGTCTATGTGATCAGTTATAATCAGTGTTTAGCTATGTCATCGCGTTATAATCAGTGTTATAGCTATGTTAATCGTTTATATCAGTGTTTAGCTATGCCATCAGTTATAATCATGTTTAGCTATGTCCATCGGTTATAATCAGTGTTTTTATCTATGTCCGGTTATAATCTGTGTTTATCTATGTCATCGTTATAATCAGTGTTTATCTATATCATCAGTTTCTATATCAGTGTTATCTATGTCTCAGTTAAATGCAGTGTTAGATAGTCTATGTTATCATAGAATATAATCAGTGTTTAGCCTGTATGCATTGCATGCAGTTACAGTCAGTGGTGTGATCTATGTCATCAGTTATAATCAGTGTTTAGCATGATGTCATCAGTATATAATCTTGATTAGTTATATGTGTTAAGCTATCATCCGTTATATCAGTGTTTAGTATGTCCATCAGTTTATATCAGTTTTTAGACTATGTCATCAGTTCAATAATCAGTGTTTAGCTGTCATGTCATCAGGTGATATATCAGTATCAGTTGTTTCTATGTTCATCAGTCTCTAATCAGTGGGTGCATGTATCAGTTATAATCAGTGCTTGGATTTATCATCAGTTATAGTGCATGTTTAGATATGTCATCAGTTATATCATGTTTTATTGTTATATGGTGCTAGGGCATTTCTAATCAGTGTTTAGCGTGTCATCGTTATAATCTGTGTTTAGCATGTCATCATTTATATCAGTGTTTACTATGTCTTCAGTTATAACAGTGTTTATCTATGTTAGTTCATGTTATAAATCATGTGTTAGTATGTCATCAGTTATAATCAGTGTTTATAGTCATATGTCATCATATATAATCATGTTACTATGTCATCAGTTAATAATCAGATGTTTGCTATGTTACTATCTCAGATTAGTCAGTTTATATCATGTTAGCTATTCAATCAGTTTTTAGATCAGTGTTTAGCTATGCCATCAGTTATTAATCATTGGTTAGCTGGTTATATCAGTTATAATCATCAGTGTTTAGCTAGGTTATATTACTTAATCAGTGTTTAGTTCTAGTTATCATGATTACTTGTTTTCTATCTTTAGTTATGTCATTTGTTTTAAATCATGTTCATCAATACGTTGACTAGTGTGCCTCAGTTATAATCATGTGTAGCGTAGGTCATTCATGTTATAATCAGTGTTTCACTGTCATCTATTATAATCAGTGTTTAGCTATGTCATCAGTTATCATCAGTGTTAGCTTTATCTCAGTTTATAATCAGTGTTTAGCTATGTCATCAGTTATAACATGGTTTAGCATTGTCATCAGTTATAATCAGTGTTTGAGCTATGTGCATCAGTTTTATAATCAGGTGTTAGCTATTCATCAGTTATAATCGTGCGCTTAGCTATGTATCAAGTTATATCAGTGTTCTAACTGTGCATCGTTTTAAATCAGTGCTTAGCTATGTCATCATTTTAAATCAGTGTTTTAGCATATGCATCAGTTATAATCATGTTTTAGTCTATGTCTCAGTTTACAATCAGTGTTTTAGCTATGTCCATCGTTTATAATCAGTGTTTAGTCATGTCTCAGTTATAATCGGTGCTTAGCTATGTCTCATCAGTTAATCAGTGTGTTTCGCTATGTCATCATTTAATCAGTTTAGCTATTTCATCAGTTATAATCAGTGTTTAGGCGGTCCATCAGTTTACACTTCGGTTTTAGTTAGAATCATAGTACTCATTTGTTTAGCTATGTCTCTTATATCCGTGTAAATTAGTATGTATCAGTTAAATCGTGTGTTATGCTACTATCATTCTATAATCAGTGTTTAGGCATGTCTAGCATATTCATCAGTGTTTACTGTGATCAGTTACAGTGTAGTATGACTCAGTTTACAGTTTAGTATGTCATCAGTTATAATCAGTTTTAGCTATGTTATCAGTATAGATACGTGAATTAGCTATGTATATCAGTTATAATCAGTGTTAGCTATGTCATCATTTATAATCATTGTTTAGCTATGTCATCAGTTACATTCGGTGTTTAGTTTATCGACACTCAGTTATAATAAGGGGCATTCTCCACCCTTTACTTAACCTTACCACACAGCTTTTTTTTGTTTTTTGTACTTCTCGTTCCAAGATGCCAAACTTCCTACACATCGGATTGCCTCCCTACTTGTTACTCACTCTGTGCTAGTGGGTACCGAGACTTCCTCGTCTGCTGTGGTGCATGTAAAATACATCAGGGCTATGCCCGCGTACGATATCAGCCTCTATCGCCCCCTTTATGGCGTGAACCGAGCGGATAGAGGCACTCAGTGCATTGTGACTGGCGTTTGCCTTTTGCGAACTTAATGGCAGCTTAGCGTTAGAGATTACTTCTTGAAAGAGGCGTTAACAGCTAGATCATTGGTTGGGCAGTTGCGCGACTGCCGTTAGGTGTTTCCTAAAGTACATTGACGCTTAGTACTTGGTTAATGTACTTCACGGACCAAATAGCCGATAATATACTTCTCGGTACATAGCCCCGTTAGAAGGCCTTTCCTGCGCAGGAATTGGTGTGAAGGAGAACTAACCACAATTTTTTACATCTGCAGCGAAAATACCCCCTCCAAAACAACACCAATAAAGTGTAAATCCCACAACATTCAATAGCATAAAGATAATGTAACCCCCTCTAACTGGATGATAATACTGAGTATGTACAGTGACTGGCCAACACCCTGATCTCAGTCACAGGCTCCCTTACCTAATCTGTCCTGTAAGGATTGGCTAGAGGCTACTATTGGCGTGACCAACTGGTAACAAGTTCCTCAGTATCTTAGAACTGAGCAGGGGTAAAGACCATAATGTCAGGTGACCACTCTTGTCCCATACTGGGATGTTGGGAAATAAGCACAAAACCTCATGTTAGAAAGTAAATGTCTCAGCAACCATATCAAATATGAGAGGTGAGACATGGATGCTACTTACTGCTATCAAGGAGATCTGCCTTCTAATCAATGTGGTTCTGACTGCTTGTGGGCCTTTAAGTAAGTCACAAACAGTTATCTTGTACAACGGTTACATATAACTAACTGGGCTGGTGAAAATACAATTTCATTAATTCCTCCGAACCAGCATCTACCTAAAATTATAAACAAAAATTATATAGGGGTGTGATATCAATCCCCCAACTAGTAAATTATAAGGATATTAGAAGTCCCCTGAGGGAGTTCTGTGCGCATATAAAGTCACAAGGGACAAACACTCACAACTGATTACAAGGAACTCGGGGTTCCACTTCATTTATTTAAGGGATAATGTATCTCCTATCTGTAATTATAAGATTTAGTGTAGGCCTGAGAGTTCTTGTCTATATAAAGGTACAAGGAGCACAGACTGAGTTAACAGAGAGATCTGTGGGTGGGTACTCTCACTCATTATTATAAGGGATAATGTGATCCCTACTGTAATATAAGGATATGATGCACTGAAGGTAGGTCATGTGTCTATATATAAGGTACAGGACATGACAGACTGAGTTATAGAGGGAACTCTGGTACCACTCATGTATTATTTGGAAATGTTCCCCTACTGTCAAAGTTATCAGGATTTAGAAGTCACTGAGGAGTTCTGGGTCCATATAAAGGTAGCGAAGGACACCAGACTTGAGTTTATACAGGGAACTGCTGTGTACCACTCATGTATTATATTGGATATGTATCCCTACTGTAATATAAGGATAATTAGAAGTCCTCGAGGAGTTCTGTGTCTCATATAAGGTGAGCAAGACCCAGAACTGATTATACAGGGAACTCTGGGTCACCATCATGTATATAAGGGTATGTATCCCCTGACTGCATAAATTATAAGGATATAGAAGTCACTGAGGACGTTCTGTGTTCCATGATAAAGGTACAAGGCGACTATGACTGAGTTATAACAGGGAACTCTGGGTCCACTCATGTATTATAAGGGTATATGTAGCCCTCTGTAATATAAGGATATTAGAAGTCACTGTAGGGAGTTCTGTGTCCCTATAAAGTACAGAGACAGACTGATTATACGAGTGAACTCTGGTAAGCCACTCACTGTATTAATAAGGGATAATGTAATTCCGTACTGTAAATGCTCATAGATATTATTAGAAGTCACCCGGGAGTTCCGTGACCATATAAAAGAGCATCAGGCTGGCGGCCTGAGTACTTTTATACAGGGCACGGACAGCCTCCCAGGTGACTCGTTAATATCCTTATAATTTATCATTTGGGGGTGGCATTCTTTATTATAACGCCTACCCGTTGGGTCTTCTGTGTTCCTTCTCCTCCTGGAACTTAAGATGTATAAGGCTATAATCTTACGTTCCTCCAATAGGAAATCCACTACAGGGGTGGTTACAAGATAAGAATCCTCATAATGAAGAATACCACCACGCCATGGGGTAAAGTGCCAACATACAATTTTATAAAATGGGGAGGCAGATCCTAGGCGGTTTTCTTACAACGCGGAATGTGTCCTATATTTGGTCACAAGCGCTGGTCTTATTCTTAGCTAATTCTCGTGCTCTCCTGCTCTTGGGGCAACGCGAGGATTGTAGAATCGGGGATACGGAGAAATGCTCTTTGATGAAGTTCAATAGCAACCATGGAGGAGAAACAAACTCTCCCATTATTACCTAAGCAAGAATTTCAGCAATTACATAGAGATCAGTAATGTCCTCGGAGAGGTGATTACGGGTTAAGTTACATTTCTACAGAAGTTATTTTTGGAAGGGGCGGATTGCTTTCTCCCACCCGTCTTGTTGGTGTTTTGATCTTTCCCCTCCCTCCGTGTACTATTTACAGTCACACCCATTCGGAAGCGCAAGTCACCAGAGTGCTTCCACTATGCACAACCATTGCATATAAGATGACGGTGAACACCACCCCCACCCCCTCCCCTGCACTTCATTTAATTTATTGCATTTGCTGTTTTGTCAGTCAGGGCATGGGACCGTCTTTTCCGTACTGTTAAGATCTCAGGGGTGCAAAACCTGCTCCAGGCACAAGTAGGTTAGCCACCACTGCTTAGTTAAATCAAAAACATTTCTCTTAGGCTGAGGCCACTACACGATGTCTGTGTGTTGTACTCCTCAGTTGCGTATTCGCTAGTTTGGGGCAATTTGACTTATAGAATACAAAGCATTTGCGCAAAAATGCGACTACGCAAAATGAATGGTGCAAAGCAAATGCATGTGCGATTATGTAAATGCATTAACTTTCGCAGTCCGCACGATTTCTCTGTGCGGCGCCCTGGCCCCAAAAGTCCCATGCCAATCTCAAGCATAACGCATGCAGTAAACGCTAAAAAAACCGCGTTCTGTTGCCTAGCACAATCACCAAACCATTAGGGCTTAGACACACTGTCACGATTTTCTTGCGTTTGCGATTTGTGTTCCGTATTTTAAAACGCATCCATCGGTTTTATATGTAACCGAAAAACGCATGCGCAACAGCAACGACAATCTACTGAAATCGCATGTGATTCCGTGTGCAGTTGCGTTTGTGTTGCAGTGTGGCTGTGTCCTAAAAATAAGCTTTTACTAATTGATCTCTGCACCTGTGTGAATTTAATCACTACATCTTCCGCCTTTCGCCAGTCCAATTGGCTAGCAGTACGATGCTCATTGTGATTTCCCACAGAGGTACGATAAGTTTTTTTTTTTTTTGCCTTTCTACTTGGATCATGTGTTAAGGCAGAATTGTGGGAATTCCGAAGTATGGTTGGACTGATGTCCAGGTAAGTCTTTATTCACACTCAAATATAATTATAAATCCACAAAGTAAATGGTTTTAGCTTGAACTTCCTCTCTTTAAAAGCAAATGTGCCTTAATTCAGTATTATTTCACTGTAGAATTCTCTTGATTTTCCTGTGAGTAGATTGTATGATATATTCACAGCTATTAACATTCCTGTTATTATGATTCATTTGTTTATTCTCTGGTTCATTCTAGTAAATTGCTGAATTACTTTTTATCTCCCGGCACTAATGGAAACAGCGCCTGGATTGGATCATCTGGACGTGACTAAAGGCCACACGACTGGCAGCGTTTATTGCTTTCTTTCTCCCACGGAAAACTAACAAACAAACATGGATCTTTACTCCCCAATTAAAAAGGAAAAAAAAAACTTGTTAGGGCTACACCAGCGTGTTTCATTATAATAGAAGCACAGGGCGTTATAAAGGTTGGACTAGATGGACGTATGTCTTTATACAACTTCATACTCATGTTACTATTAGTAACTGGTAATAGACATTATGGGTAGGGTTAAAGTGTTGGACTTAGATTGAGCGTATCTTTATACCAACCTCCAAATTGTTACTATGTAACATGTTATACAGACGTTAGGTGAGGGTATAAAGGTTGGACTAGATGGATCGTATTGTCTTTATACACCTCCAATAATATGTTACTATGTAACTGTATAGCAGCATTCTGGGTAGGATAAGGTGGAACTCATGATGGACTATGGTCTTTATACAACCTCCATACTATGTTACTATGTAAACTGTTATACAGACACTTATGGGTAGGGTATAAAGGTTGCTACATGGACGTAATGTCTTTATCACGAACCTCCAATCACTAGTCTGTTACTATGTAAGCTGTATACAGACGTTTTGGTAGGGTATAAGGTTGGATGCTCGTGGGAGGCTTGTCTTTATAACAACTCCAATAACTCATGTACTAGTGTAACTGTTTAGACAGACTTATTGGGGTATGGGGGTGGGGGGGGGGTGTAAAGGGTTGGGGTTTATAATGTTGGACTCGCTTGATCTTTCTACTATCAACCTGCCGTAACTTGGTTACTAATTAATCGTTATACAGACATCGGGGTAGGTATAAAGGTTGGACTAGAATGGACTTATGTCTTTATACACACTTCCTCGAATACTATGTTACTATGTAACCTGTTTTATACAGACATTATGGTGTAGGAGTGTAGTAAGTGGACTAGATGGACGTATGTCTTTTACAACCTCCTAATACTATTTACTATGTAACTGTTTTTACAGACGATATGGGTAGGGTATAAGGTTGGTACTATATGGAGCTATGTCTTTTACCACCTCGCAATACTATTTACTATGTAACTGTTATACAGACATTATGTGGTAGGGTTAATGGTTGGACTGAGATGGAGCGTATGTCTTCTTACAACCTCCATACATTGTTCTAGCTATGTACTTTATACAGACATATGGGTAGGGTATAAAAGGTTGACGTAGAATGAGCTATGTCTTTTTACACGCTCGCATATATTCTATGTTAACTAGTATACAGAATTGTGTATAAGGGGTCAGATGGACTATTTTTATATCTTTAGTCCTGACTGTACTTGTGGTAGTAAAATTTTGGACTGGAATGGACGGTATGTCTTTAATACAACCTCCAATACTCTGTTACTCTTACTGTATATCAGACATTATGGGTACGGGTGGTATACAGGTTTGAGCTAGCAATGGACGCTATTCTTTATACAACCTCGCAATACTATGTTCTAATGTAACTGTTAGACAGTACATTATGGTAGGATGTATAAGGTGGAACTAGATGGACATATGCTTTATACAACCCAATTACTAGTTACTATGTGAGCTTTATAAGCCAGACATTTATGGTAGGTGATAGATGGTTGGTATAATGGACGTATAGTTTTATACCAACTCCACATCTATTTTACATATGTAACTGTGGTTTACAGACTTGGGTATGGTTCGAAAGTGGGAAACTGACTAGAGGACGTAATTCGTTTATAACGCTCTCGAAAGAGTTACTATATAATGTTTTACAGACATGTATGGGTAGGGTATAAAGGTTGGACTAGATGGACGTTGCTTTATACACCCCAATACTATGTTATATGTACTACTCGTTATACGACACATTAGGGTAGGGTATAAAGTTGGAACTTAGACTGGACTATGTCTTTATACACCTGCCCCAATACTCTGTTACTATGTAACTGTTTACAGACATTTACATGGGTAGATTTAGGATAATAGGTTGCACTAGACGGTACGTATGTCTTTTATACAACCTCCAATACTGATGTTACTATGTACTCGTTATATGCAGAGCATTGATGGTAGGAAGTATAAAGGTTGACTAGATGGACGATTCTTTATACAACGCTCCAATACTATTTATCTATGTGAACTGTTCTACAGACTTATGCGGTAGGGTTAAAGGAGTGGACTAGATGGACGTATGTGCTTTATACAACGCTCCCAATACGATTTACATTACTGTTACAGACATTTTGGGTAAGGGTATAAAGGTTGGACTTTCAGATGCGTATGTCTTTAGACACCTACCAATCTATGTTACTATGTACTGTTATCAGACATCATATGGTAGGGTATAAGAGTTTGGACTAGATGGACGTATGTCCTTATACACCGCGCAATAACTATGTTTAGCTATGTAAGCTGTTATATACGGACATCTATGGGTAGGGTATAAAGGTTGGAGCTAGATGGCGTATGTCTTATACAACCTCTCATACTATGTTCGTAAGTACTGTTTATACGTACTTATGGGGTAGGGTATAAGGTGGACTAGATGGACGTATGTTATTTACAACACTCCATCTATGTTCTATTACGACTATAATTAAACGACATTATGGTAGGGTATAAGGTTTGGATTATGGCGTATGTCTTTTACAACCTTCCCATCACATACTTCTATGGTACTGGGGATACAAACATTATGGGTAGGGTTAAAGGTTGACTAGATGGATGTATTCTTCATACAACCTCCAATACTCTGTTCTATGAACTGTTAATCATACATTATGGGTAGGGTATACGTTGGACCTAGATGGAGGGACTATGTCTTTAACAACCTCCATACTATTTTCTATGTGTACCGTTAGACCAGACAGTATGGGTAGGTGTAAGGTTGGACTAGATGGACGTATGTCTTTATACATACCCGCCATACTATGGTTACTCTGTCTGTTTATTAATAACGACATTGTATGGTAGAGAGTTTATATAAGGTGGGCACCTAGATGACGTAGAGCTTTATACCCCTCCAATATATGTGACTATGTAATCGTTACAACAATTTTATGGGTAGGGCTATAAAGTTGCGATCTATGGACGTATGTCTCTATATACCAACCCTTCCAAGACTATGTGACTTATTCAACTGTTGATACCATACATTATTAGGTAAGGGTTAAACGTTGGAGAGATGGGAACGTATGTCTTTATACAACCTCCAGACTGTACTATGTAACTGGTAGACAGACTTATGTGTGGGGTTATAAGGCTGGACTAATTGACGTATGTCTTTATACAACCTCACATACTCTGTTACTATGTAACTGTTATACCGACATTAGGGTAGGGGGTATAAGGTTGGACTGATGGACTATGGCCTGTTCTACAACACTCCATACTATTTGCCTTTATCGGTTGATGCAGACATGATGGGTAGGGTATAAAGGCTGGACTAGATGGACGTATGCCCTTTATACAACCTCCATACTATGTTACTATGTACTGTTATAACTACATAATTATGGTAGGTAGTAAAAGGTTGGACTAGATGGACGTTATGATCTTTTTCAACCCTCCCATACTATGTTACTATGTAACTTTATCCAGACAATGGTAGGGTATAAGGTTGGAAAAAAAAATAAGACTAGTGGACGTATCTTATATAGCAACCGTCCATATCTATTCTATATATAAACAATGTTATACAGACAGATGGGTTAAGTGGTCTCACGCGTTTGGACTAGATGGGACGTAAATGTCTTTATATAACCTCCAATACTATGCTTACTATGTACTGTTTACTACTTAGGGGGTAGGTGTACTAAGGTTGTGAACTAGATGGAGAACAGATATATATCTTTATACACCCTCCAATACTATGTTAGACTGTAACTGTTATAACAGACTATAAAACTGAGGTAGGGTAGAAAGGTTGACTAGATGCTATGTTAATCAACCTCCAATACTATGGTGACTATGACCGTTATACGACTTATGGGTGGGTATAAAGGTTTGGACTAGATGGACGGATTTCTTTAATACAACCTCCATACTGTGACGTGTACTGTTATACAGACAGTATGGGGGGTTTTTGGGGGGATAAGTTGGACCTAGATGACGTATGTCCTTTTACAACCTCCAATAATAGTTACTTCGTACTGTTCATCGACTTACGGGTACGGGGTATAAAGGTTGGACTTCATAGGGACGTATGTGCTTTATACTCCGCTCATCCTATCACTTACTAGGTACTGATTTTTACAGACAGTATGGGTAGGGGTATAAGGATTTGGACAGATGGACGTCACGTCTTTATATACCCTCCAATGCTATTTACTAGGTAACTTTTATATAGCAGACATTATGGGTAAGGGGAAGGTTGTGGGGACTAGATGGAACGTAATGGCTTTTTAACACTCCAAATACGTGTTACTAGTAACTGGGGTTTACAGATACATTATGGGTAGGGTATATAAGGTTTACTGATGGACGTCATGGCCCTTTTAGACACCTGCCAATACCATATTACGATGTAACTGTTATACAGCAGTATGCTGGGTAGAAGGTTGGACGGGATGGCGTATGTTCTTTATACAACTCCATACTAGGTGGACCTTGTCGGTTTATATCAGACTTAGGGGGTAGGTATAAAGGTTGGACTAGATGGACGTAGTCTTTCACAAAAACACCTCCATCTATGTTACGATGTACTGTTGTTACATACATTATGGGTATGGTATAAGGTTTGCACATAATGGACGTTGTCACCTTTATACAACCTCCAATTACTAGTTACTATGTACTGTTATATTCGACTAATAGTTGGGTATAAAAGTTGGACTAGACAGCCGTAGTCTTTATACAACGCTCCAATACAGTTCTATGTAATGTTATAACGACATATGGGTAGGGTATAAAGGTTGGACTAGATGGACGTATGTCTTTATACACCCCTCCTAATTTCTTGTACTGTTATCAGACATTTTGGTAGGGTATAAAGGTGGGAACTAGGACGGACGTATGTCTTTATCACTCTCCCAATACTATTTACTATTTAACTGTTATACTAGACATTTATGGTAGGGTATCAAAGGTTGGACTATATGGACGTATGTCTTTATATAACCTCCAATCCTATGTTACTATGTACCTGTTATACAGACACATAATGGTTAGGGTCTAAAGGTTTGCTGGATGGGACGTATGTCTTATATACACCTCCAATACTATGTTACTAGTAACTGTTTTATACAGACATTATGGTATGCCTGTATAAAGCTTTGGCTAGATGGACGTATGTCCTTTTACACCTCCAATCCTATGTCACTATGTTTCCTGTGAGCAACATTTGGGTAGGTTAAAGGTTGGACTAGATGGCGTTGTGTCTTGTTAGCAACCTCCATACTAGTACTATGTTAACTGTATAAAAAACGACATTATGGGTAGGGTATAAGGTTGGGGCCTAGATGGACGTATGTCGTTATCCACCGCCAATACTATGTTTCTTTAACATGTTATACCGACTTTGGTGGGTATAAGGTTGGACTGGATGGACGTATGTCTTTTATATCAACCTTCCATACTATGTTACTCTATTAACTGTTACTAACAGACATTATGGGTCGGGTATAAAGGTTGGACTAGACTGTGTGGACGTATGTCTTTATACACTCCATACTATGTTGACTATGTAACATAATTTACTACATTATTGGGTCTTGGCTATACGTTGGACTATATGGACGTATGTCGTTATACACACCGCCATACATTTCTACTATGTAAACGGTTAGCTTTGTGTCTTATTAAACCGTATTGTTTGTCGGTTAGGGACAATGTCTGCTTTGAAAATATGGGAAAAGGATAACAAGATGGGGAAAAAAATGAAAATAATGGTAGATGGAAGAAGAGGGGAAAAAAGAGAGTGAAAAAACGAAGGTTTAGAAACAATAAAATAAACTTTACCAGGTATGGATTGCGAGCGGGCAGCAAAAAATTGGTGATTCGCGCTGTCTAGTGTTGGCTAGACCATTGGCTCTGTACACGGAGGCAGATGGCTACGGGATCATGTGGCGAAATGTGGACAAAAACCCTCTGAGAGCGGAATTCCTACAGGAGTAGGGACATAAGCTCCAGCCAATATCAGGGCCCTTACTGACACAATAACAGTCATTCTGTGAGATTTCAATGATAGGTTGCAGTGTGGGAACGGCGGACCCTGGCCCTTTAAACCCCATCGGTGACTGGGAACATCTGGAGGTCCCTCCCTGCCATGCAATCCCTGGATTCTCACTGACAAAAGGTGCTACAACTTGGGGTATCAGAATCAGAAGAGACGATGAAATCTCAATCTCTCCTCCTCATTCCCAGGGCGAAATAAAACCCAGACAACCCTGCGTTTAACTAAATCCTGTCCTTTCCTGGAAATTCTCCCGTAGGGCATCTCGTGTTGGACCCATGGAAAACAATCAGAGAGGATTGGGAATGTGATCGGGAATACTGAACCCACATGACAGAATTTTCCAGCTAAATAAGCAGCAGAGTCGGTCGGGAGTACCCATGGTACGTACAGGGTCCCCTCAGGGGTCCCGTGGCAACACCCTACGATAGGGCACTGCCGAACTAACAGTTGCGGCATATTCGGATCGTGCCATATGTTAGGGTCAACTTTAAAGCCTGCTATTTTCCTCCCATCAAAACTCAGAACTGAAGTGAAGCGCATCCACTCAGAGCGGTCGATCAAGAGACCCTTGTGACAATGTAATGTACCGCAAGCCACAAGGGAATAAGCCCACGCTCAACCGCTCTCCCGATGACATGTATTTCATGCCAGGGAACAATTTGATCAAGAAACAAGAATCTTTACGGTGGTACCGTGACCTATTACATGCTCGAAAGTTTTACCTGTACCCAAGGTCCCTTAGTCTTGTTTAACCAATGATGTGTCTTTTCCCAGCAGATAAAATCTGATTGGACGCACAGAGCTGCAGATGCAATGATTGGCTACGAGTTTTTCTACTTCTACAATTAATAAGGTGAATCTATAGAGACTGCGGCCTGGCAGTGTTCACCATCAGGCCACTTGCCTTTAGTCGTTTATGTTTCTACACAACTCAAATGCACTCAAGCCAATACATAACAATTACCCATACCCCACCCCCGGACAACCCCCCCACCCCAGCACCCTAGTACAAGCCCCCCCCCCGAGCTCCTATGTACAAACATCCCCCCCAACCCCAGCCCCCAGGTACACCCCCCTCACCCCCATCCCCCAGTTCCAAACCCCCCCTGACCCCACCCCGTACACCCCTCCACAGCCCCTAGGTACAATCCCCTAACCCCAGCCCCTTGTACAACCTAACCCCACCGCCTGTCACCCCCCTCAACCCCAGCCCCTTGGTACCTACTCCCCCACCACTCCCCTAGGTACACACACCCCCCTAACCCCAGCCCCTAGTACAACCCCTACCCCGCCCCTGGTATACACCCCCCTAACCCAGCCCCTAGGTACTACCCCCCTACCCCAGCCCCTAGGTACCCCCTCCCTCCCACCCCAGCCCGTAGTACCCTAACATAAAACCCCTCAACTAACAACACCCCCCTGAACCCCAGCCCTAGGTACAAACACATAAAACACACCCCTACTCCCTAGCCGTGTACAAACCCTCCCCAACCCAGCCCCCTAGTGTACAAACATCCCCTAACCCAGCCCGGAGGTACAAGTACCCTAACCCCAGCCCCTAGGTACACCCCCACCCCAAGCCCCTGGTACGACCATAAAACCCCAGTCCCTTGTACACACCCCACCTTTCCCCGCCCCCCCTAGGTTACAACAACCCCCCCTAACCCCAGCCCCTAGTACACCACACCCTACCAACCCCTCCCCTAGGTACACAAACACACCCTACACCCCAGCCCGTATGTACAAACAAACACCCTAACTCCAGAATGTGGTTGTATTTTTAATAAACCAATCACATGTCAGAAACGGACAGCCAAGGATGATGTCATTTTAAGTATTAGTAACTAGTATTAGAGACAGGATAACATCATCATTAATATAAAAGTGCCACAAATATCAGTAAATTTTATCTTTATAAGCATTGCTTAGTTAGTTCTAATCAGTGTTTAGCTGTGTCATCAGTTATAATCAGTGTTTAGCTGTGTCATCAGTTATAATCAGGGTTTAGCTGTGTCATCAGTTATAATCAGGGTTTAGCTATGTCATCAGTTATAATCAGTGTTTAGCTATGTCATCAGTTATAATCAGGGTTTAGCTATGTCATCAGTTATAATCAGGGTTTAGCTATGTCATCAGTTATAATCAGTGTTTAGCTATGTCATCAGTTATACTAGTGATTAGCTATGTCATCATCACTAGTTGTCAGTATCGTCAACTAGTACGTAGCTATGTTCATCAGTGATAAACTATGTGATAGCTTGTCATCAGTTCTCAACTAGTACTGAGCTAGTATCCTTGTTCTAATAGTAGTTGAGCTATGTCATCAGTTATTACCTCGTACCTTAAGCTATGTCATCATTTTTCAACTAGTGATGTATCTTATGTCACAGTTCTAACTCTACTCGTTATGTCATCAGTTCTAAAGCACGTACTATAGCATGTCATCATTCTAAGCGATGTTTAGCATGCGATCAGTTCTGAACTAGTACGTAGCTATGTCATCATTTCGACTCGACTACTTAGGCTATGGTCATCAGTTCTGAACTCGTCTCTAGCTATGTCCATCGGTTCTATATCGTACTTAGCTATGTTCATCAGTTCAACTAGTGATCTGCTAGTCATCAGTTTTTTATAAAATCGTGCTCACTATGTACCAGTTTCAATAGTACGTAGGTATGTCTCATTTCTAACTCGTACTTAGCTATGTCATCCGTTGCTAACTCGTACTTGGCTTGTCACGGTTCTATAATCGTACTGAGCATGTCATTTCAGTTCTAAGCTAGTGATTAGCTATGTCTCATTATAACTGAGTGGCTCATCTATGTCACCAGGTTCATACTAGTACGTTACTTGTCATCAGTTCTAACACGTACTTTGAGCTAGTCTCAGTTCTAACTCGTACTTTAGCTATGTACATCAGTTTCTAACTAGTACTAAGCATGTCATCAGTTCTAACTTAGTAGCTTAGCTATGTCATTCAGTTCTAACTAGTACTTAGCTATGTCATGCAGTTCTAACTAGATACTAGCTATTGTTCATCATGTTTCTAAACACGTACTTAGCTTATGGTCATTCAGTTCTAAACTCGTACTTATAGGCTATGTCATCAGTTCTAATCAGTGCTCATCTATGTCATCAGTTTTAACTAGTGATGAGCTATGTTATCAGTTATAATCACTAGCATATAACCTGGCCTAAACATTACCCCCTTACTACCCAATATGATCCAACCTGCCTTTCACGCTCTACTGCCAAACTATTTACAGCCTACCGATACCCGCAACCTAATGTCTCACCCCCATATCCTCTAGTCTGTAAGCTCTTTGAGCAGGGTCCTCTCTCCTATTGTATCACGGTATTGCTGTAAGAAACTCCGCACTCTGTTTACTTATATTATGTATTACCTGTTTATGTAATATGTATGACTTTGTATAACATGTATTACCTTGTATGTAACGTATGACTATGTAATTGTAAAGCGCTATGGAAATTGTAGCGCTATATAAATCAATAATAATAATAATAATCACTACTTGGCTATGTTATTAGTTATAATTAGTGTTTAGCAATGTCAACAGTTATAATCAGTGTTTAGCTATGTCATCAGTTATAATCAGTGTTTAGCTATGTCATCAGTTATAATCAGTGCTTAGCTATGTCATCAGTTATAATCAGTGTTTAGCTATGTCATCAGCTATAATCAGTGCTCATCTATGTCATCAGTTCTAACTAGTGATGAGCTATGTTAACAGTTATATCCACTACTTGGCTATGTCATTAGTTATAAATAGTGTTTAGCTATGTCAATAGTTATAATCAGTGTTTAGCTTTGTCATCAGTTATAATCACTGTTTAGCTATGTCATCAATTCTAAATAGTAATTATCTATATCATTAGTTATAACCAGTTCTTGGATAAGTCATTAGTAACAATCAGTGTTTAGCTATGTCATCAGCTATAATCAGTGCTTAGCTATGTCACAGTTATAATCAGTGTTTAGCAATGTCATCAGTTATAATCGGTGTTTAGCTATGTCATCAATTTTACCTAGTACTTAGATATATCATTAGTTATAACAAGTACTTGGCTATGTCATTAGTTATAATCAGTGTTCAGCTATGTCATCAGTTTTAATCATTGTTTAGTTATGATATCAGTTTTAATCATTGTTTAGTTATGTCATCAGATATAATCAGTGTTTAGCTATGTCATCAGTTATAATCAGGGTTTAGCTATGTCATCAGTTATAATCAGTGTTTATCTATGTCATCAGTTATAATCAGTGTTTATGTCATCAGTTATAATCAGTGTTTATGTCATCAGTTATATTAATTGTTTAGCTAAACCTGCTTCTAGGTAGAACTGCAGGGTTTGAAAATCTGCAGATCCGACAAAACGTTCGAAATTTCGATGAAGAGCTTTGTAGAGTTTTGTCAAATTCATTAACTTCAATTGGGTTTGATTGGAATTTCGAGACATTAATTTCTTTGTCATTAGTGTCACATTTTTTTAATACAAGGATTTTAGAGTCACTTTGGAAGCTCTCTAGAAACAATTGTTCACTAATAAGTCATGACTAGAGATGGGACCCGGGTCAGACTCGGACCCCCTTGGTTCTGAATATTCCTTCCCAAACTGGGCGGATAATTCGGATTTTGCAGTGCATTTCCGATGCATTTTTTGAACGTTCGAGATGATTTTCAATAATTGCCTTGAACATTTGATCTTCGGGATTTTCCTGAGATCCAAAAATCTGAAAATGGAACGAATCTTACCAGTTTACACCATCTCTGGTCATGAAAAGTCTCTAGTCTTCTCGTAAAAGAAATAAAACCAAAATAATCAAATATTTAAAGAAAAGATAAAGAATTGCCTTTTCTAATAAAAGAGTACACACGGATATATGAATATGAAAATTTTATTTAATCCTTTCCCTTGGGAATATAAATCAACATATGAATCTTTATAGTGACTGTTTCTAATATACAGTTTAACCCCCCCCACACACACACTAAACTGCTACAGGCTACATGCCTATCACAGCTGTCTAACACGCAAAGAACAGAAGCTTAAAGCTAAAACCTTTTAACAGATTTACAAGTCTTTGAAGCAATGGGACAGACAGTAAGTCATGTTGTTTAGGCTGATAAATGAATCAAACTAGATTTATGAACTGAAAAAAGTCAAAACTTTCACTGAACTCTGGTTTGATAGAACGAAGGAAAGCTACTACATATTTGCCATGTACAACTGTTCACATTACAGGTCAGATCGCAGGGCATGTTTGGAGTACAAAATATCCTAAATACATTAGAATTAGGTAAAAGATTATTCACACTGGAGAAGGAGAGTCTTTATTATACTTTAACTACATCATTATTTCAATCTGGCCATCCCAGTCTTATCTGAATCCCACTCTTTACGGCTGGGTACACACAAGCAGATTCTTTGGCCCAACCGACTGATATTTTTGTATTTCGGTTGGATCGCCCGTTTGCATGGATAATGCTTGTTTGGAGTAATGTGTCTCAATTTTGACCTGAATGTCAAGGTAGAAATGCGGAATTCAAAATATGCGGATGCATCAGTAGAGAGGTTCGAATCTGGCGAGTTTAGATCCATTTTTAAAATTTTCGGAATTGTGAAAAAATTCAAAAATTCAAATAAAAGTTCCAATCAAATTTAATAGCAAAAGTATGTTAGTGTAAATTAGTGCAAAACCTATTTGTAAATCTAACTTTCTTTATGAACGCAATGTTTCTGAGCTTCGAGGGTTACCAAAATCTACTTCCAGATTCAGGGGTTAACAATATAGTGAATTTGAGGGCTACTAAAATCAATTGCATATTGCAGGTTTACCTAAATTAAAAATTCTGATTTTGAGGGTTGCCAAAATTCGAAATTTTCAGATTTTCAAAAGTTACAAAAGTTTTGTTGTAACTTCCAAACCCTCAGATTCAATTCGAAACCAGGTTCTAATCGAACACACATCTCTAGCCAGCAGAGTTTTTAAAGGGTAGAACTAGAATTCTATTGAAAATGTTGAAAATTCAAAATGCAGTGTTAAAATTTTTGAAATTCAGTGTAAAATTTGAGGTGTCGATAATTTGAAACTTCCACTCCTATTGACTTCAATTGGGTTTAATTCTATGAAGCTTGCTGGTTTTGTTTATCTCTAAGTTGTAAGGGGTATCTCTAGGTGTAAGGGGTATCTCTAGGTGTAAGGGGATCAGTGTTTAGCTATGTCATCAGTTATAATCAGTGTTTAGCTATGTTATCAGTTATAATCAGTGATTAGCTATGTTATCAGTTATAATCAGTGTTTAGCTATGTCATCAGTTATAATCAGTGTTTAGCTATGTCATCAGTTACATTCGGTGTTTAGTTATGACATCAGTATAATAGAGGGCATCTCCACCCTATTAACAACTTTACACACACAGCTTTTTTGTTGTTGTTGTACTTTCCTTTTCCAAAGATGCTTCTAAACTTCCCTACACAATCGGATCCCTCTCCTCTTTCTCCTCTGTAGCTATTGGCTGTTACCGAGACTTCCTCGTCTGCTGTGGTGCATGTAAAATACTATCAGGGCTATGTACCCAGAGTCGATATCGCTCTCTATCGCCCCCTTTAGGCAGTGAACCGAGCGGATAGAGGCACTCAGTGCATTGTGACTGGCGTTTGCCTTTTGCGAATCTTTAATGGCAGCTTAGCGTTAGAGATTACGTCTTAAAGAGGCGTTAACAGCTCAGTACATTGGTTGCGGCAGTTGCGCGACTGCCGTTAGTTGTGTCCTAAAGTCACATTGACGCTTAGTACATTGGTTAATGTACTTCAAGACACAAATAGCCGATAACGGCTCTCGGTACATAGCCCCGTTAGAAGGCATTTACCTGCTCATGGGGAATTGGTGTTAAAGGAGAACTAAACACAAATTTTTACACTTCAGAATCTGAAAATATCCCCTCCAAAAACACCAATAAAGTGTAAAATCCCACAACATTCAATAGCATTAAAGTAAATGTAACCCCCTCAAGAACTGGATGAAATAACTGAGTATGTACAGTGACTGGCCACACCCCTGATCTCAGTCACAGGCTCCCTTACCTAATCTGTCCTGTAAAAGGATTGGCTAGAGGCTACTAGTGGGCGTGACCAACTGGTAACAAGTTCCTGCAGTATCTTAGAACTGAGCATGTGTAAAGAACATAATGGTCAGTGACCACTCTGTGCCATACTGGGATGTTGGGAAATAAGACACAAACCTCATGTTAGAAAGGTAAATGTCTCAGCAACCATATCAAAATGAGAGGTGAGACATGGATTACTGCTTTTATATCAAGGAGATCTGCCTTCTAATTCAATGTTGTTCTGAGGCTTTAGTTGTCCTTTAAGTAAGTCACAGAACAGTTAATCCTTGGTACACGGTTTTACTGGGCTGGTGAAAATACAATTTCATTAAATTCCCCGAACCAGCACTACTAAAATTATAACAAAAATAATATAGTGGATAATGCACCCCCAACTGTAAATTATAAGGATATTAGAAGTCACTGAGGAGTTCTGTGTCCATATAAAGGTACAAGGACACAGACTGATTTATACAGGGAACTCTGGGTACCACTCATGTATTATAAGGGATAATGTATCCCCTACTGTAAATTATAAGGATATTAGAGGTACTGAGGAGTTCTGTGTCTATATAAAGGTACAAGGACACAGACTGAGTTATACAGAGAACTCTGGGTACCACTCATGTATTATAAGGGATAATGTATCCCCTACTGTAAATTATAAGGATATTAGAAGTCACTGAGGAGTTCTGTATCCATATAAAGGTTCAAGGACACAGACTGAGTTAAACAGGGAACTCTGGGTACCACTCATGTATTATCAGGGATAATGTATCCCCTACTGTAAATTATAAGGATATTAGAAGTCACTGAGGAGTTCTGTATCCATATAAAGGTTCAAGGACACAGACTGAGTTATACAGGGAACTCTGGGTACCATTCATGTATTATAAGGATAATATATCCCCTACTGTAAATTATAAAGATATTAGAAATCACTGAGCACTGCACCAATCACAGACAAGGGATTTGTATGGATTCTATGTAGGAACAAGCAATTTCACTAATGCGGCTTTGTAAGACAATCCGAGATGTTGCCGTTTGTCCATCTATAATTCAGATGGTTTTTATGCTGTTTTAATAATGTTTCAGAGTCAGATGGTTCTTCATCAGATCAATATATATTTTCATTCATAAATTTATGTGCGGAGGATTTGTGATCCTTCCAGAATGTTGGAACAGTTGAACGCGGCTGATTAATTATTAACTAACGATGAAAGGGAAACGCTGAGTAAAAATCTCTTTAATGGCGACAATAAATGTGCTGGGGTTAGAAATGACCAAACCCGATCAAAAAAAATCCAACACTTTGGCAATGGCGAGAAGGTGAATTGTCCGGCGATGAAACGTGTCACAAAAGGACAAACTGGGGAGTCAATAAGCTTTTGGGAATCTGCAGTTAACATGAATTGATTGGATGAAGTTATTGTTTAGGTAGCTGGCGTTTTTGAGAAACCAAGTTACACCTGTGTTAAGTCAGTAAAATCTCTCAATACCGTGTATGCAGTGGCGTCGCTATGTTGAAATATTCAGGGCATGTACCCCAGATCTTTTGCAAAGTGCCCCGAATGTTTTAACATAACTTACCTAATAGAGGTGCCCCAAATCTTCTTTTCCCAGTAGACCTTCATGGCTGCACGATGACATAATTGTACACGCCGGCGCGATGAAGTCATTGCGCTGCTCACAAAGGACAATTGGGAACTGCCAGCCCTGTGCTGCCACTGCATGACTGCAAAGATTCCCGGCCTCCTGCTGCTCCACTGAACTTGGGGTTAGTAATAGCCTACAAAGTAAACAATGAAATGCCCATGGCTACCAGTATGTAAAGAAATGCCCATGGCTACCAATGTAACTGTTATACAGACATTATGGGTAGGGTATAAAGGTTGGACTGGATGGACGTATGTCTTTATACAACCTCCAATACTATGTTACTATGTAACTGTTATACAGACATTATGGGTAGGGTATAAAGGTTGGACTAGATGGACGTATGTCTTTATACAACCTCCAATACTATGTTACTATGTAACTGTTATACTTGTGTCTTTATTAAAACAGTATTGTGTCGGTTAGGGACATGTCTGCTTTATTTTCCCATGATCCTCTGTGTAAAAACATGCCACTATTGTATCTTTAACGCTGAGGCCACACTGCAGTGCACGGAAGTTTTCACACGCGTTACTGTTTGCTTGCGAAGCGTTCCGCAAAAAAATGGTGATTGCAGCGCTGCTAGTGTGGCTAGACCAATTGGCTCTTTAACACGTAGTCAGATCGCACGGTTCAATGTGCTAATGTGGCCAAACCCTTGAGAGAGGGAATTCTACAGGTGAGTAGGGACATAAGGTCCAGCCATATGTAAAGGGCCCTTAACTGACCAATAAACATGTCATTCTGTGAGATTTCAATGAATAGGTTGCAGGTGTGGAACGTCGGTGACCTGGCCCTTTAAACCCCATCGGTGACTGGGAACATCTGGAGGTCCCTCCCTGCCATGCAGTCCCTGGAATTCTCACTGCCAAAAGGTTCTACAACTTGGGGCTACAGAATCAGAAGAGGAAGATGAAACTCAATCTCTCCTCATCATTCCCAGGGAAGAAATAAAAGCCCAGACAAGCCCCTGCCTGTTTAATTCCTGATCCTTCCATGGAATTCTCCTTATGTGGGCTCTCGTGTTTGGAACCCATGGAAAACAATCCAGAGAGGATTCTGGGAATGTTGGACGGGATACTGAACCCCCATGAACAGAATTTCCAGCTAAAATAGCAAAGCAGAGTCGGTACTGGGATAGGGTACCCAGGGTAACTGTACAGGGCCCTCAGGGGTCCCTTGGCAACATCACTACGAATTGGCACAGCCGAACTACAAGTTGCGACATTATTAGGAATCGTGCCGTGGTTAAGGGGTTAAGTAGCTGCTATTTTCCCAGCAAAATCTACAGAACTGAAGTGACTCATCCCTCTGATGTGTCGGATCAAAGAGACCCTTGTGACAATGTAATGTAACCGAAAGCCACAAAGGGAATAAGCCCACACGCTAACACGCTCTCCACGCTTAACATGTATTTCATGGCCAGGGACCAATATTGGAGAAACAGAATCTTTACGGTGTTACCGTGACCTATTTAATGCTCGTAAAGTTCCTGGTACCAGGTCCATTTAGCTGGTTAACCAATGAATGTGTCTTTTCCAGCAAGATAAAATCTGATTGGACAGCACAGTCTGCAGAGCAATATGATTGGCTACGAGTTTATTTCTAACTTCTACATTAAATGAAGGTGAAATCTATAGAGACATAGCAGGCCTGGCAGTGTTCACTCAAGGCCTTGACTTTAGTCGTTTATGTTCTAAACACATCAAATGCCACTAGAGCCAATACCAAACAATCCCAACCCCAGCCCCCAGGTACACCCCCCCCACCCCCGCCCCTAGGTACACCCCCCCAACCCCAGCCCCCAGGTACACCCCCCTAACCCCAGCCCCCAGGTACACCCCCCTGACCCCCAGCCCCCAGGTACACCCCCCTAACCACAGCCCCTAGGTACACCCTAACCCCAGCCCCTAGGTACACCCTAACCCCAGCCCCTAGGTACACCCCCCTAACCCCAGCCCTATGTACCCCCTAACCCCTAGTACACCCCCCTAACCCAGGCCCCTAAGTACACCCCCCTAACCCCAGCCCTATGGTATCACCCCCCTAACCCCACCCCTGGTACAACCCCCTACCCGCCTAACCCGCCCTTAGTACCCCCTAACCCCACCTATGACCCCGTAGCACCCCCCTAGACCCCACCCGTAACCCCTACACCCTTAGGTACACCCCCCTAACCCCAGCCCCTAGGTCCCCTAACCCAGTCCCGTAGGTAGCACACCTAACCCAGCCCCTAGGTATCACCCCCCTACCCCAGCCCCTGTGTACCACTACAAACCCCAGTCCCTAGGTACACCCACCCCCCTTTTCCCCCCAGCCCCTGTACCCCCCCTAACCCCAGCCCCCCCTATGTACACCCCCCTTAACCCCAGCCCCATGTACAACACAACCCCAGCCCAGTACACCACCTCCACATAGTGTACACCCTAACCCCCGAGCCACTAGTTACCCCCGAACCCAGCCCTCTAGGTCCCACCCACACCGCTACCCCAAAGCCCCTAGGTACAACCTAAACCCAACCCCCAGGTACACCCCCTACCCCGAGGTACCCCCCCTAACCCCAGCCCCTATGTAAACCCCACCCCACACCTAGTAACAAAATACCCTAACCCCACCCCTAGGTACACCCCCTACCCCCAGCCCTAGGTAACCAACACCCTCACCCCGCCCATAGGTTACACCCACTAAACCCCAGCCCCCATAGTACAATCCAACCCAGCCTCAGTCAACCCTAAACCCGACCCGTAGGTACACACCTAACTCCAGCCCTCAAGACACAACCCCCTAACCCGCAGCCCCTAGGTACCCCCTACATCCCTGCCCCTCAACGGCACCACCGCCCCTAGGTACCCAACCCACAGGCCTCCAGCCCTACTCCTCGTTCCTTTCTACACAGCCCGATACATCCCTAACCCCATGCCCCTAGTACACCACTAACCACCCAGCCCCTAGGTACACCTTCTTCCCTCTCCGCGTCGAAAAACCTCCCGCCCTAGGACCCCTACCCCAGCCCTACCCCTACCCCTAGGTACACCCCCCTACCCCAGCCCCTATTACCCCACCCCTAACCCAGCCCCTAGTATACACCCCCCTACCCCACCGCCCCTAGGTGACCCCACCCCGCCGATAACCACCCCTAGCCCAGACCCCCGTAGGTACCCCTTCGTTACCCCCCCTAACCCAGCCCTATGTAAACCCCTAACCCTCCCGAGGTACACCCTACTCCCTCTATAGGTACACCCTACCCCAGCCCTAGTACAACCCTAACCCCAGCCCTAGGTAACCCCTAACCCCACCCCTAGTACATCCCCCTAACCCAGCCCTATGTCAACCCCCACTACCCAGCCCCTATGTACACCCCTAACCCCAGCCCCTAGGTACAACCCCCCCTAAACCCCGCCCTAGGTACACCCCTAACCCCAGCCCTAGGTACACCCCCTAAAACCCCAGCCCGTAGGTACAACCAAACCCCAGCCCCCGGTACATACCCTAACCCCTACGCCGTAGGTACACGACCCTAACCCAGCCCCCTAGGTACCCCCCCCTAACCCCCGCCCCTAGGTTACCCCCCCACCCCCTAACCCCTAGGCCACCTAGCTCACCCTAGACCCCTACGAGCCCCTAGGTACACCCTAACCCCAGCCCCTAGGTGCCCCTAACCTCACCTAACCCACCGCCCCTAGTACACCCCCCCTAACACCAGCCTGTAGGTACAACCCCCCCCTAACCCCAGCCCGTAGGTGTACAAACCCTCCCCGTAACCCCAGCCCTAGGTAACACCCTAACCCAGCCCGTAGTACCACCTAACCCAGCCGTATGTACAACCCCCCTAACCCCAACCCCTAGGTACACGCCCCTACACCCCATCCCCTAGGTACACCCTAACCCCAGCCCCGTAGGTACATAACCCTAACCCAGCCCGTAGTACACCCTAACCGCCCGTAGTACACCCTAACCCCATCCGTAGGTCAACCCCACCTAACCGCCAGCCCCTAGGTTCACCCCCTAACCCACCCCTAGGTACACACCCCCCTAACCCCCCCTATGTACAAGGCCCCCCTAACCCAGCCCGTAGGTCAACCAACCACCCCTAACCCCAGCCCGGTCGGTACACCCCTAACCCCAGCCCGTAGGTAACACCCCCCTAACCCCCAGCCCCTATGGTAACCCCTACACACCCAGCCCCGTATACACACCCTCAACCCAGCCCCTAGGTACACCCCCCTAAACCCCAGCCCCTGTACACCCCTAACCCCAGTCCCATAGTACAACCCCCCTTTCATTCCCCAGCCCCTAGGTCACCCCCCCTAACCCCAGCCCCTAGGTACACCCCCCTAACCCCAGCCCCTAGTACACCTACACCCCAGCCCTTAGGTACATACACCCTAACTCCACCCATAGGTACAAAAACCCTAACCCCAGCCCGTAGGTACACCACCTAAACCCACCCCTAGGTACACCCTAAACCCCCGCCCCTAGGTACCCCCCCTACCCTCAGCCCCTTCTCGGTACAACCCTAACCCCCTACCCCACCCCTATGCACCTAACCAGCCCCTAGGTACACCCCCTAACCCAACCGCCCCTAGGTACCCCCCCAACCCGAGCCTAGTACACCCTACCCCAGCCCTCTAGTACACCCCCCTAACAACCCACCCCCATGTACACCCTAACCCCCCCTAGGTACCCCCCATAACCCAGCCCCCAGGTACACCCTAACCCCAGCCCGTAGGTACACCCTAACCCCAGCCCCTAGGTACACCCCCCTAACCCCCCGCCTGACACCCCCTAACCCCAGCCCCTAGGTAACACCCCCTAACCTCAGCCCCTAGGTAACACCCCCCTAACCCCAGCCCTAGGTACACCCCCCTACCCCAGCCCCTAGGTACCCACCCTAACCCAGTCCCCTACGTACCACCCCTAACCCAGCCCCTAGGTACACCCTAACGCCCAGCCCCTAGGTACACCCCTAACCCCAGCCCCTAGGACACCCTAACCCAGCCCCTAGTACACCCTCCCCGCCCCTAGGTACACCCCCCCTAACCCAACCCCACCCGAGGTACACCACCCCCCTAACCCCAGCCCAGTACACCCTACCCCAGCCCTAGGTACACACCCAAACCCTAAACCCCAGCCCGTAGTACACCCCTAACCCCAGCCCGAGGTACACCCTAACCCATGACACCCCGCCCCTAGGTACACTCCCCTAACCCCAGCCCCTAGTACACCCTCACCCACCCGTAGATACATCCCTAACCCCGCCCGTAGGTCAGACCCTAACCCCCCCTAAGAGTACACCCCCCTTACCCCAGCCCCCAGTACCAACCCTCAACCCCCAGCCCGTATGTACAAACATCCTAACCCCAATCCCGTAGGTACAACACCCTAACCCAGCCCTTAGGTACAACCCCACTACCAGCCCCCAGGTACACCCCCCTAACCCCGCCCCCAGGTACACCCTAACCCCGAGCCCCCAGGTACACCCCTAGACCCCAGCCCTAGGTACACCCTAACCCCAGCCCCCTAGGTACACTCCCCTAACCCCAGCCCCTAGGTACACTCCCTAACCCCAGCCCCTAGGTCACACCACACACCCTAACCCCAGCCCTAGGACACCCCCCTACCCCACCCCGCCTAGGTACAACAAATCCCCCCTAACCCCAAGCCTGTAGGTACACAACCCCCCTAAACCCAGCCCCCAGGGTACAACCCCTAACTCCATCCCACATGTACACCGCTATACCCCAGCCCATAGGTACAAAAACCCTAACCCCAGCCCTTAGGTACACCTAACCCCATAAACCCCCATCCCGTAGGTACAAACTGTACCTATGGGCTGGGGGTTAAGGGGGGTGTACCTAGGGCTGGGGTTAGGGGGTGTACCTACGGTGGGGTTAGGGTGACCCTACGGCTTGGGGTTAGGGTGTACCTATGGGCTGGGGTTAGGGTGTACCTGGGGGCTGGAGTTAGGGTGTACCTGGGGGCTGGGGTTAGGGGGGTGTACCTACAGGCTGGGGTTAGGGGGGTGTACCTACGGGCTGGGGTTAGGGGGGGTGTACCTACGGGCTGGGGTTAGGGGGTTGGTACCTAGGGGCTGGGGTTAGGAGTGTACCAGGGGCTGGGGTTAGTGTACCTAGGGGCTGGGGTAGGGTGTACCTAGGGCGGGGTTAGGGTGTACCTGGGGGCTGGGGTTAGGGTGTACCTGGGGGCTGGGGTTAGGGGGGTGTACCTGGGGGCTGGGGTTAGGGGGGTGTACCCTACGGGCTGGGGTTGGGGTGTACCTACGGGCTGGGGTTAGGGTGTTACCTACGGGCTGGGGTTAGGGTGTACCTACGGGCTGGGTTAGGGTGTACCTGGGGGCTGGGGTTAGGGGGTGTACCTACGGGCTGGGGTTAGGGTGTACCTACGGGCTGGGGTTAGGGTGTACCCTGGGCTGGGGTTAGGGTGTACCTACGGGGCTGGGGTTAGGGTTGTACCTAGGGCTGGGGTTAGGGGGTGTACCTAGGGCTGGGGTTAGGGGGGTGTACCTACGGCTTGGTTAGGGTGTACCGAGGGTGTTAGGGTTACTTACGGCTGGGGTTAGGGTGTACCTAGGGCTGGTTTGGGGGGTGTACCTACGGGGCTGGGGTTAGGGGGGTGTACCTAGGGCTGGGGTTTAGGGTGTACCTAGGGGCTGGGGTTAGGGTGTACCTAGGGGCTGGGGTTTAGGGTGTACCTAGGGGCTGGGGTTAGGGTGTACCTAGGGGCTGGGGTTAGGGTGTACCTAGGGGCTGGGGTAGGTGTACCTAGGGGCTGGTTTAGGGTGTACCTAGGGCTGGGGTTAGGGGGTGTACCTAGGGGCCTGGGGTTATGGGGTGTACCTAGGGGCTGGGGTTAGGGGGTGTACCTAGGGGCTGGGGTTTAGGGTACTGGGGGCTGGGGTTAGGTGTACCTCGGGTGGGGTTAGGGGGGGTGGTACCCTAGGGCTGGGGGTTAGGGTGTACCTAGGGGCTGGGGTTAGGGTGGTGTACCTAGGGGCTGGGGTTAGGGTGTCTAGGGGCTGGGTTAGGGGTGTACCTAGGGCTGGGGTTGGGGGTTGTACCTAGGGTGGGGTTAGGGTGTGGGGCTGTGTTAGGGGTGTCCCTAGGGGCTGGGGTTGGGGGTTGTACCCTAGGGGTGGGGTTAGGGGGTGTACCTAGGGGCTGGGGTTAGGGTGTACCTACGGGCTGGGGTTAGGGTGTACCTATGGGCTGGAGTTAGGGGTACCTAGGGCTGGGGTTAGGGTGTACCTAGGGGCTGGGTTAGGGGGGTGTACCTAGGGGCTGGGGTTAGGGGGGTGTACCTAGGGGCTGGGGAAAGGGGGTGTACCTAGGGACTGGGGTTAGGGTGTACCTAGGGGCTGGGGTTAGGGGGGTGTACCTAGGGCTGGGGTTAGGGTGTACCTACGGGCTGGTGTAGGTGTACCAGGGCTGGGGTTAGGGGGGTGTACCTACGGGCTGGGGTTAGGGGGGTGTACCTACGGGCTGGGTTGGGGTGTACCTACGGGCTGGGTTAGGGGGACCTGGGTGGGGTTAGGGGGGTGTACCTACGGGCTTGGGGTTAGGGTGTACCTAGGGGCTGGGGTTAGGGGGGTGTACCTAGGGGCTGGGGTTAGGGGGTGTATACCTAGGGGCTGGGTTAGGGGGTGTACCTAGGGGCTGGGTTAGGGTGTACCTACGGGCTGGGGTTAGGGTGTACCTACGGGCTGGGTTAGGGTGTACCTACGGGCTGGGGTTTAGGGTTGTCCTAGGGGTGGGTTAGGGCTTACTAGGGGCTGGGGTTAGGGGGGTGTACCTACGGGCTGGGGTTAGGGTGTACTTACGGGCTGGGGTTGGGTGTACCTGGGCTGGGGTTAGGGGGGTGTACCTACGGGCTGGGGTTAGGGGGGTGTACCTACGGGCTGGGGTTAGGGGGGTGTACCTAGGGGCTTTGGGTAGGGTGTACCTAGGGGCTGGGGTTAGGGTGTACCTAGGGCTGGGGTTAGGGTGTACCTACGGGCTGGGGTTAGGGTGTACCTAGGGGGCTGGGGTTAGGGGGGTGTACCTAGGGCTGGGGTTAGGGGGGTGTACCTGGGGCTGGGGTTAGGGGTGTACCTACGGGCTTGGGTTTAGGGTGTACCTAGGCTGGGGTTATGGTGTACCTACGGGCTGGGGTTAGGGGGGTGTACCTAAGGGCTGGGGTTAGGGTGTACCTAGGGGCTGGGGGTTAGGGGGGTGGGTGTACCTAGGGCGCTGGGTTAGGGTGTACCTAGGGGCTGGGTTAGGGTGGGGTACCTAGGGGCTGGGGGTTAGGGGGGTGTACCTAGGGGCTGTGGTTAGGGTGTACCTAGGGGCTGTGGGTTAGGGTGTACCTACGGGCTGGGGTTAGGGTGTACTATGGGGCTGGAGTTAGGGTGTACCTACGGGCTGGGGTTAGGGTGTACCTAGGGCTGGGGTTAGGGGGGTGTACCTACGGGTCTGGGGTTGGGGGGTGTCCTAGGGGGGGGTTAGGGGGGGTGTACCTAGGGGCTGGGGTTAGGGGGTGTACCTAGGGGCTGGGGTTACCCTTATCTGGTTACGACGGTTACACATCTCTCGTTAATAATGGACAAAGAGAATAAAATGTTACTCCTGACTTTAAATTGAAATTACAGTTGAACTAATTAAAAACAAACCAAGCTCCAATACCCTTTAAGGAAATCTCCATCCCCCGATCAATTAGTCCTAACGAAGTGAGTAAAGATTCCCCTTCCCTACCCAATGGGTAGAGCATGCTCATAAGTCAGACAGCCCAATCAGGTGAGCTGGTAAATGGGGATTGCAAATCACGAAGGAGAAATGTTTAACGAACAATTAATCACTTGTTTCTTTTATTATCAACACATGATTACCATAAGTCTTCTCCTTTCATAACTGAAACGTGTTATTAGAGGTAGGCCACACTGGCGTGTTTCACACGTGCCTCCAATTTTTGTGGACTTCTTTGGTTGTGACAAAAACACAGCCAGCACGTGAATGGGGGTGGCAACATTACACGCCATGCTCTGCATTTTGGAGCAAACGCAATCCCGGTTTGTTTTGCCTCCGATTGTGCAACATACCCAGATTGCAGGCAAGTGGGCGGTAACACGCAAGAAATAGCAATTCATTTAACTCTTTATGGCCTGTAATAAGAGGTTACAGGGTGTAGTTCTTCATTAGGTCTCCAACATCCCCCAATTCTACAGACATGTAACGCATTCCTGTAAGGTCAGAAATACGGGAATCTACAACATGGACATTCCTTCTCCTTAAAGGAACAGTAAAACAAAGCAGGAAACTGCATAAGCAAAGCCGAGATTCAGGGAATATGTCTAGACATATCAGGGTTATTCAATAAAAGTTCTTATCGTTTAAAATGGTGCTAATTTTGCCTCAACCAATCAGATCTTATTTAACATTTGAAAGCTAACATCCGATTGGTTGGGGCAAAATTAGCACCATTTTAAACGATAAGAACTATTATTGAATCTCCCTGACAGTGTCTATAAATTAAAGGGTATGTCCACCCTTAAAAACATTTTTCCATATATGATTCCCCTCTCCCCCAGCCCAACCGCTCTATTTTTAATTCTTAGAAGTGCCCCAAATTTACTTACCTTCCCTCTTTCCTTCGCCGCGCTGCCAGGCCCTCTGCTTGCGAGAAAATGCAAGCAGAGGGGCGGGACCGGCAGTCGCGTCTGTGATTGGCTGAGCGGCAGCCAATCACGGACGCGGCTGCCGGGAGTACATTGCGGCGGGGGAAAGAGGGAAGGTAAGTAATGTTCGGGGCACTTTCTAAAAATAAAAATATAGCGGTTGGGGCTGGGGGGACAGGGGAATGTTATATATAAAGGGTTTTATGCTAAGGGGAGGGAGGGGGAGGGAATCCGGAGAGGGAGGGAGAGGGAGGAGAGGGGAGAAGGGATGCGTACGCATGACAAACTTCTCCCGGAGGCCAGGTAGGAGGCAGTGTCCTATATGGATCTGCTATCCTCTGTGGGCAGTTTGGGACTTTGGGGGGGGACTACAGGAGAACCTTATGGAGCTGGGATGTGAGGTAAGGATTAAACTACACTACACATGGGGCCAGTAGTGGGGGGATTATAGTTTTGGGGGTGGACATGCCCTTTAAATTCAATGAAATCTCCTCTCAAAAAATGATAAAGAATAAACATAGGGCTTAATTTATTATTATTATATATTATTATATTAAGATTCTGCCTGACCCCAGGCGTAACCTGACGCACCTAGTCATACCCCTGGAACACCAAAACACCGCCCCCTGCAGACCTACCGGGTGTTACACTAGGACAGGGTTTTCAGATTGGGTTCGTCATTGGCCAGACTGGTTTCCTTCAGCCTTTTGGGTTACCTTGGCCCCTCACTGAACCCGTACCCATGTTCATAAACTTCCATTAAACCCACCAAACTGCATGGAATTAGTAGGTGGATCCACGGACATTCCAGAGCACTGACCTACATAACACCTCCCATGGCCCTCAGTAAAGGGTCAACCCCTCAGGTAAGGTGACCCAGCGTGGCTGTCCCTTGGTGCCAGACGCACAGTGGAATTCTCAGCCATGTGTAAAAAGTTTACGTAGGTACACCACCATGACACAACGTCAATAGACACCATATCAGAGACGAAGGTCCTCATAAAACTCTCAGCATCCCCCCTGCCAAGGCTTTACATTCAATAAAAATCTATTTATAGCTCATCTCAACTTCCTTCATAAAGGGGAACTACAGCCAAGAGGTGGAAAGTTTACTTATAGGAGACGTAAAGGGTGAAAATGAATTGCTTGGGAAATACACAGAATAGAGCAGTGTCCCATAGCCAGAAAGGAAAGTATATAATCTGTTAGACAGATAATGTGGCAGCATTCGGACAATATTCTGAAGGTTCTACCCACTATCTGTCTCGCCTTAAGAAATCTGTGGTTTGTCCAAATGCAACAGACAGTGAATTGGTTAATCTGACTGGATCGCCAATTAAAGGGGAAGAAGGTTGGTCACCACAATGGGTAAATGAGAATTTGGTCTTTTTGCCCTCAGCCTTTGATCACAGAGCCCTGAATTCTCAACCTGTAAGAGTCGGCAAAACAAGGATCTCTTTGTCAGGTATCAGCCAAGGACACGGTAAATGGCAATTCAGGTTTTTAAAAGTGGGAGGAGAAACTCGCTAATAGAAACAGCGATTAAGGTCATCGCAAACGGTGGAATTTATTAAAGTAAAATCCACTGGAAAGTGTCCAGGCAAATCTAGTGAGCTTTTTGTTTTCATTTCAAGGAAAATAGTTTAAGGGGAACTGTGGTCTCCAAACAAGTTAGGGTTAAATAAAAGCCTTCCGTGGTACAATGACCCCAAATCCTATTTCTTGGTAAAATTGTTAGAAGATATATTGGGGAAAGGTTTAGCAATTGCTGAAGACTTCCTGCTTTCAGCAATTGTAGTCAGTGGATCAGCTGTACTTGCATTAATAGGCATTAATAGCACCCCATTAAACTATTTTTAGACCCGGGAACATGAGAGAAGCGAGGACCAGTTGATGTCACTCAAGATACTGGAATCAGGAAGTTTGACCATTATCTGCATTATATACAGTGAGAAGGTGGAAACTGTGGAACGGTCTTCCAGCAGATGTGGTATTGGCAAGTTCATTATTTAGCTTTAAAAAAAGCCTAGATGAGGTTTCTAAAACTAAAAAAGATTATATTGAGAATTACTGGTATTAATACATATACTGTAGTTCGGTTGGTTGGGGATACTATATAATATTGAGAATTACTGGTATTAATACATATACTGTAGTTCTGGTTGGTACAGGGATACTATAAATATTGAGAATTACTGGTATTAATACATATAGTAGTTCTGGTTGGTACGGGATACTATATAATATTGAGATTACTGGTATTAATACATATACTGTGTTCGGTTGGTACGGGGATACCATATATTATTGAGAATTACTGGTATTAATACATATACTGTAGTTCTGGTTGGTACAGGGATACTATACCATATTAAGAATTACTACAGTATATGTATTAATATTTGAACTCCGATTTGGAGTGCAATGGTTAGACAGACATTATGGGTAGGGTATAAAGGTTGGACTAGATGGACCTATGTCTTTATACAACCGCCAATACTATGTTACTATGTAACTGTTATACAGACATTATGGGTAGTGTAAAAAGGTTGGACTAGATGGACGTATGTCTTTATACAACCTCCAATACTATGTTTCTATGTAACTGTTTACAGACATTATGGGTAGTGTATAAAGGTTGGACTAGATGGACGTATGTCTTTATACAACACTCCAACTACTGTTACTATGTAACTGTTATACAGACATTATGGGTAGGGTATAAAGGTTGGACTAGATGGACGTATGTCTTTATACAACCTCCAATACTATGTTATATGTAACTGTTATACAGACATTATGGGTAGGGTATAAAGGTTGGACAGATGGACGTATGTCTTTATACAACCTCCATACTATGTTACTATGTAACTGTATACAGACATATGGGTAGGGTATAAAGGTTGGACAGATGGACGTATGTCTCTATACAACCTCCAATACTATGTTACTATGTAACTGTTATACAGACATTAGGGTAGGGTATAAAGGTTGGACTAGATGGACGTATGTCTTTATACAACCTCCAATACTATGTTACTATGTAACTGTTATACAGACATTATGGGTAGGGTATAAAGGGTTGGACTAGATGGACGATGTCTCTATACAACCTCCAATACTATGTTACTATGTACTGTTATACAGACATTATGGGTGGGTATAAAGGTTGGACTAGATGGACGTATTGTCTTTATACAACCTCCAATACTATGTTACTATGTAACTGTTGACAGACATTATGGGTAGGGTATAAAGGTTGGACTAGATGGACGTATGTCTTTATACAACCTCCAATACTATGTGTTACTATGTAACTGTTAGACAGACATTATGGGAGGGTATAAAGGTGGACTAGATGGACGTATGTCTTTATACAACCTCCAATACTATGTTACTATGTAACGTTATACAGACATTGGGTAGGGTATAAAGTTGGACTAGATGGAAGTATGTCTTTATACAACCTCCAATACTATGTTACTATGTAACTGTTATACAGACATTATGGGCAGGGTGTATATTATTATTATTAAATATATGACTATGTTAATGTTTGTATATTAATATTACGTATAAAGGTTGGACTGGATGGACGTATGTCTTGTACAACCTCCATACTATCTACTATGTACTGTTATACAGACATTATGGGTAGGGTATAAAGGTTGGACTGGATGGACGTATGTCTTTGTACAAACCTCCAATAACATCTACTATGTAACTGTTATACAGACATTATGGGTAGGGTATAAAGGTTGATTGATGGACGATTGTACTTTATACAACCTCCAATACTATGTTACTATGTAAACTGTTATACAGACATTAGGGTAGGGTATAAAGGTTGCACTAGATGGACGTATGACTTTTATACAAACTCCAATACTATGTACATGTAACTGTTAACAGACATTATGTGTAGGGTATAAAAGGTTGGACTAGATGGACGTATGTCTTTATACAACCTCCAATACTATGTTACTATGTAACTGTTATACAGACATTATGGGAAGGGTATAAAGGTTGGACTAGATGGACGTATGTCTTTATACAACCACCAATATATGTTACTATGTAATGTTATACAGACATTATGGGTAGGGTATAAAGGTTGGACTAGATGGACGTATGTCTTTATACAACCACCATACTATGTTACTATGTAACTGTTCAGACATATGGGTAGGGTATAAAGGTTGGACTAGATGGACGTATGGCTTTTATACAACCTCCAATACTATGTTACTGTGTAACTGTTAATAGACATTATGGGTAGGGTATAAAGGTTTAACTAGATGGACGTATGTCTTTATCAACCTCCAATACTATGTTATATGTAACTGTTACAGACATATGGTAGGGCTATAAAGGTTGGACTAGATGGACGTATGTCTTTATACATCCTCCAATACTATGTTACTTGTTATTCCTCACAGGTTGCAGCCAGAGATGTGATCCAGGGCTTTTTTAAAAGAGAGAGACGAAGGCTTTTATTTACCCCTTACTTGTTCGATGACCCCAACTGGTCCCTCCCCCAAAGTGGGTAACCCAAGCTTACTGGCTGGAGGGCTACTTACCCTTCCAGAGAACCTTCCCTTATACCATGGTGTATTTTCTATTTGGTTATAATAATTTATGATGATATTAATTCATTCTCTATATGTTAATAAAAACATTTGGCTTTGCTCATGTAACCCATGATTCTTAGTCAGGAATCACGGAAGCCAAATTACCCAGAATCCACCTAAACCAAAGCCTGTCAATACTGAATACGCCATTACGGGCTAGAAAATGGTTTGAAAATTAACACGTGGTTAAATAATCACCAAACCCTGTGACTAAATGTGTGATCCATTCATCTGATTATTAAAAGGCATTTCCATCTGTGTCAAGAGGCTGTTGTATAGACATAAATATTAGCCACATTCTGACTTAATGAGAGAGGTAACTGAACATTGCAACAGAATTTGAGAAATTGTCTGTGTAATACTGAAAGTTTCTGCCTTTTACATGGGTCAACTGACCTAGATACATGCTGCACATGCTCCATGGATTAGCCTTCCCCCTCCTTCCGGAACGATTAGCTTTAAAGGGGAACTGTGGTCTCCATACAAGCACCTTCTATTGAATAACTCTCATACCATTTAGGATTGTATCTCTAGCTCTTATCAATCCAAAGTTATAGGCTTATAAAGTCTCTCTTCCTACTCTGTCTATGAGTCTCTGTGCTCCACCCCCAAAAATGGATAATTTCTGAAGCTAGTTAAAGGCTTGCAATCAATATCCGTGCTTTCCTTTTCCACATGGACACTTATGGAGAGCAAAAAATATATGTTTCTGGCTCTTAACTAGCTTAAAACAGTAAAACAATTTGGGGGTGGGGATTAGATGCAGAGGATGATGCTCGCCATCAATAGGGTACAAGTGGGCATCTCAAGCAGAGGCTAGCTGGTGCGTCACATCTCACTGTGTAAACAGGAAGCACCACCCTTTATACTGCTTTAAAATTGGATAGACTGCAGCTAGAAGCATGATCTGAACGATTTTAAACGTAGGAGAGTGCTCTTTGTAAAAGAGGTATGGAAACCACAGTTCCCCTTTAAATTGTATTAATATCATGTACCGTCACTTGAAAAAGCTGCACAAAATATTCCTTTAGTCGTTATTTAAATCTGTTACGTTCGCAAACACACCGACCATCCAGCCAGCCCCTCATTCCTCTGCACAAAACAAACCTGTTTTCTAGACAAATATTAAACAACGTAGGAGCTACCAGATAGAATTATTATAACGAAACACATTACGATGACTTACTCCTGCTGTTAATGACTTCCCAATAAAAATCAGTGTGAAACAGAAATGACCACTGTGGATACTTCGTTACAGGAGTATGTCCACCCTTAGCGGCCAATGGAATTAGATATTATTTCTACACAGCCTTAGCCATTTCTAAAATAAGTGCAGTGGTAGTCAAGGCACCCCCCTAACCCCAGCCCCTAGGTACACCCTAATCTGGTTACGACGGTTACACATCTCTCGTTAATAATGGACAAAGAGAATAAAATGTACTCCTGACTTTAAATTGAAATTACAGTTGAACTAATTAAAAACAAACCAAGCTCCAATACCCTTTAAAGGAAATCTCCATCCCCCGATCATATTAGTCCTAACGAAGTGAGTAAAAGATTCCCCTTCCCCTACCCAATGGGTAGAGCATGCTCAGTAAGTCAGACAGCCCAATCAGGTGAGCTGGTAAATGGGGATTGCAAATCACAGAAGGAGAAATGTTTAACGAACAATTTAATCACTTGTTTCTTTTACTTATCAACACATGATTACCCATAAGTCTCTCCTTTCATTAACTGTAAACGTGTTATTAGAGGTAGGCCACACTGGCGTGTTTCACACGTGCCTCCAATTTTTGTGACTTCTTTGCGTGTGACAAAAACACAGCCAAGCACGTGAATGGGGGTGGCAACATTACACGCACTGCTCTGCATTTTTGGAGCAAACGCAATCCCGGTTTGTTTTGCGCTCCGATTGTGCAACATATCCCAGATTGCAGCGCAAGTGGGCGGTAACACGCAAGAACTAGCAATTCATTTAACTCTTTATGGCCTGTAATAAGAGGTTACAGGGTGTAGTTCTTCATTAGGTCTCCAACATCCCCCAATTCTACATCCATAAGGGTTCTCCTGAGTCCCCCCCCAAAGTCCCAAACTGCCCACAAGGAGGAAGCAGAGTCCATATAGGACCTGCCTCCTACCTGGCCTCCGGGAGAAGTTGTCATGCGTACTGCATCCTTCTCCCTCTCTCCCCTCCCCTCTCCCTCCCTCTCCGGATCCCTCCGGCTGGGATGTGAGGTAAGGATTAAACTACACTACACAATGGGGCCAGTAGTGGGGGGATTATAGTTTTGGGGGTGGACATGCCCTTTAAATTCAATGAAATCTCCTCTCAAAAAATGATAAAGAATAAACATAGGGCTTAATTTATTATTATTATTATTATTATTATTATTAATTCTGCCTGACCCCAGGCGTAACCTGACGCACCTAGTCATACCCCTGGAACACCAAACACCGCCCCCTGCAGACCTACCTGGGTGTTACACTAGGACAGAGTTTTCAGATTGGGTTCGTCATTGGCCAGACTGGTTTCCTTCAGCCTTTTGGGTTACCTTTGGCCCCTCACTGAACCCCTAATGATACTTCCATTAAACCCACCAAACTGCATGGAATTAGTAGGTGGATCCACTGGACATTCCAGAGCACTGACCTACATTAACACCTCCATGGCCCTCAGTAAAGGGTCAACCCCTCCAGGTAAGGGTGACCCAGCGTGGCTGTCCCTTGGTGCCAGACGCACAGTGGAATTCTCAGCCATGTGTAAAAAGTTTACGTAGGTTACACCACCATGACACCAACGTCAATAGACACCAATCATAGAGACTGACAGGTCCTCATAAAACTCTCAGCATCCCACCCTGCCAGCCGCTTTACATTCAATAAAAAATCTATTTATAGCTCATCTCTAACTTCCTTCATAAAGGGGAACTACAGCCAAGAGGTGGAAAGTTTACTTATAGGAGACGTAAAGGGTGAAAATGAATTGCTTGGGAAATACACAGGAATAGAGCAGTGCCCATAGCCAGAAAGGAAAGTATATAATCTGCTGTAGACAGGATAATGTGGCAGCATTCGGACAATATTCGTGAAGGTTCTACCCACTATCTGTCTCGCCTTAAGACATCTGTGGTTTGTCCACATGCAACAGACAGTGAATTGGTTAATCTGACTGGATCGCCAATTAAAGGGTAAGGCAAGGTTGGTCACCACAATGGGTAAATGAGAATTTGGTCTATTTTTGCCCTCAGCCTTTGATCACAGAGCCCTGAATTCTCAACCTGTAAGAGTCGGCACAAACAAGGATCTCTTTGTCAGTGTATCAGCCAAGGACACGGTAAATGGCAATTCAGGTTTTTAAAAGTGGGAGGAGAACTCGCTAATAGAAACAGCGATTAAGGTCATCGCAAACGGTGGAATTTTATTAAAGTAAAATCCACTGGAAAGTGTCCAGGCAAATCTAGTGAAGCTTTTTGTTTCATTTCAAGGAAAATAGTTTAAGGGGAACTGTGGTCTCCAAACAAGTTAGGGTTAAATAAAAGCCTTCCGTGGTACAATGACCCCAAATCCTATTTCTTGGTAAAATTTGTTAGAAGATATATTGCTGGAAAGGTTTAGCAATTGCTGAAGACTTCCTGCTTTCAGCAACTTGTAGTCATGTGATCAGCCTGTACTTGCATTAATAGGCATTAATAGGCACCCCATTAAACTATTTTTAGACCCGGGAACATGAGAGAAGCAGAGGACCAGTTGATGTCACTCAAGATACTGGAATCAGGAAGTTTGACCATTATCTGCATTATATACAGTGAGAATGGTGAAACTGTGGAACGGTCTTCCAGCAGATGTGGTATTGGCAAGTTCATTATTTAGCTTTAAAAAAAGCCTAGATGAGTTTCTAAAACTAAAAAAGATTATATTGAGAATTACTGGTATTAATACATATACTGTAGTTCTGGTTGGTATGGGGATACTATATAATATTGAGAATTACTGGTATTAATACATATACGTATCTGGTGGGACAGGTGATAATATATAATATTGAGAAATTACTGGATTAAACATTACGGTGTAGTTCTGGTTGGAATGGGATTACTTATACGATGAGAATTACTGGAATACATATACGTATTCTGGTTGGTACGGGGATACTATATAATATTGACGATATTACTGGTATTAATTTACATATTACTGTTGTTCTGGTTGGTACGGGGATACCATATTATATTGAGAATTACTGGTATTAATACATATACTGTAGTTCTGGTGTGGGTACAGGGATACTATACCATATAAGAATTACTACAGTATATGTATTAATATTGGAACTCCGATTTGAGTGCAATGGTTAGACAGACATTATGGGTAGGGTATAAAGGTTGGACTAGATGGACAGTGCTTATACAACCCAATACTATGTTACTATGTAACTGTTATACAGACATTATGGGTAGGTGTAAAAGGTTGGACTAGATGGACGTATGTCTTTATACACCTCCAATACTATTATGTTCTATGTAACTGTTATACAGACATTATGGGTTAGTGTATAAAGGTTGGACTAGATGGACGTATGTCTTTCTACAACCTCCAATACTGTACTATGTAATCTGTTATACAGACATTATGGGTAGGGTATAAAGGTGGACTAGATGGACGTATGTCTTTATACAACCTCCAATACTATGTTACTATGTAACTGTTATACAGACATTATGGGTAGGGTATAAAGGTTGGACTAGAATGGACGTATGCTTTATACAACCTCCAATACTATGTACTATGTAACTGTTATACAGACATATGGGTAGGTATAAAGGTTGGACTAGATGGACGTAGTCTCTATACAAAACTCCAATACTATGTTACTATGTAACTGTTACAGACATTATGGGTAGGGTATAAAGGTTGGATAAGATGGACGTATGTCTTTATACAACCTCCCATACTATGACTATGTAAGTTATTACAGACATTATGGGTGGGTATAAAGGTTGGACTAGATGGAGTATGTCTATACAACCTCCAATACATTACTATGTAACTGTTATACAGACATTATGGGTAGGGTATAAAGGTTGGACTAGATGGACGTATGTCTTTATACAACCTCCAATACTATTACTATGTAACGTTATACAGACATAGGGTAGGGTATAAAGGTTGGATAGATGGACGTATGTTTTATTCAACCTCCAATACTATGTTACTATGTAACGTTATACAGACATTATGGTGAGGGTATAAAGGTTGGACTAGATGGACGTATGTCTTTATACAACCTCCAATACTATGTTACTATGTAACTGGTATAACAGACATATGGGTAGGGTATAAAGGTGTGGACTAGATGGACGTATGTCTTTTACAACCTCCAAACTATGTTACTATATGTATCGTTATACAGACATTATGGGAGGGGTATAAAGGTTGGACTAGGATGGAGTATGTCTTGTTACAACCTCCAATACTATTCTTACTATGTAACTGTTATACAGACATTATGGGTAGGGTATAAAGGTTGGACTGATGGACGTATGTCTTTATACAACCTCCAATACTATTACATGTAAACTGTTATACAGACATTATGGGAGGGTATAAAGGTTGGACTGGATGACGTATGTCTGTATACAAACCTCCAATACTATGTTACTATGTAATGTTATACAGACATTATGGGTAGGGTATAAAGGTTGCACTAGATGGACGTATGTTTATACAACCTCCAATACTATGTTACTATGTAACGTGTATACAGACATTATGTGTAGGGTATAAGGTGGACTAGATGGACGTATGTCTTATACAACCTCCCATACTATGTTACTATGTAACTGTTATACAGACTTATGGGAAGGGTATAAAGGTTGGACTAGATGGACGTATGTCTTTATACAACCCCAATACTATGTACTATGTAACGTTATACAGACATTATGGGTAGGGTATAAAGGTGGGACTCTAGAATGGAGTATGTCTTTATACAACCTCCAATACTATGTTACTATGTAACTGTTATACAGACATTATGGGTAGGGTATAAAGGTTGCACTAGATGGACGTATGTCTTTATACAACCTTCCATACTATGGTTACTATGTAACTGTTATACAGACATTATGGGGGTATAAAGGTTGGACTAGATTGACGTATGTCTTTCATACCTCCAATACTATGTTACTATGTAACTGTTATACAGACATTAGGGAGGGTATAAAGGTTGGACCTAGATGGACGTATGTCTTTATCAACCCAATACTATGTTACTAGTAACTGTTATAACATTATGGGTAGGGTATAAAGGTTGGACTAGAGGACGTATGTCTTATTACAACCCAATACTATGTACATGTTACTGTTATACAGACATTAGGGTAGGGTAAAGGTTGGACTAGATGGACGTATGTCTTTAACAACCTCCAATACTATTTTACTGGTAACTGTTAGATAAGAATTATGGTAGGGTTATAAAGGTTTAACTAGATGGACGTATGTCTTTATACAACCTCCAATACTATGTTACTATGTAACTGTTATACAGACATTATGGGTAGGGTATAAAGGTTGGACTAGATGGACGTATGTCTTTATACATCCTCCAATACTATGTTACTGTTATTCCTCACAGGTTGCAGCCAGAGATGTGATCCAGGGCTTTTTTTAAAAGGAGAGACTGAAGGCTTTTATTTACCCCTTACTTGTTCGATGACCCCAACTGGTCCCTCCCCCAAAGTGGGTAACCATAGCTTACTGGCTGGAGGGCTACTTACCCTTCCAGAGAACCATTCCCTTATACCATGGTGTATTTTCTATTTGGTTATAATAATTTATGATGATATTAATTCATTCTCTATATGTTAATAAAAACATTTGGCTTTGCTCATGTAACCCATGATTCTTAGTCAGGAATCACTGGAAGCCAAATTACCCAGAATCCACCTAAACCAAAGCCTGTCAATACTGAATACGCCATTACGGGCTAGAAAATGGTTTGAAAATTAACACGTGGTTAAATAATCACCAAACCCTGTGACTAAAATGTGTGATCCATTCATCTGATTATTAAAAGGCATTTCCATCTGTTGTCAAGAGGCTGTTGTATAGACATAAATATTTAGCCACATTCTGACTTTAATGAGAGAGGTAACTGAACATTGCAACAGAATTTGAGAAATTGTCTGTGTAATACTGAAAGTTTCTGCCTTTTACATGGGTCACTGACCTAGATACATTGCTGCACATGCTCCATGGATTAGCCCTTCCCCCTCCTTCCGGAACGATTAGCTTTAAAGGGGAACTGTGGTCTCCATACAAGCACCTTCTATTGAATAACTCTCATACCATTTAGGATTGTATCTCTAGCTCTTATCAATCCAAAGTTATAGGCTTATAAAGTCTCTCTTCCTACTCTGTCTATGAGTCTCTGTGCTCCACCCCCAAAAATGGATAATTTCTGAAGCTAGTTAAAGGCTTGCAATCAATATCCGTGCTTTCCTCTTCCACATGGACACCTTATGGAGAGCAAAAAAATATATGTTTCTGGCTCTTAACTAGCTTTAAAACAGTAAAACAATTTGGGGGTGGGGATTATGATGCAGAGGATGATGCTCTGTCCCATCAATAGGGTACAAGTGGGCATGCTCAAGCCAGAGGCTAGCTGGTGCTGTCACATCTCACTGTGTAAACAGGAAGCACCACCCTTTATACTGCTTTAAAATTGGATAGACTGCAGCTAGAAGCATGATCCTGAAGCCATTTTAAACGTAGGAGAGTGCTCTTTGTAAAAGAGGTATGGAAACCACAGTTCCCCTTTAAATTGTATTAATATCATGTACCGTCACTTGAAAAAGCTGCACAAAAATATTCCTTTAGTCGTTATTAAATCTGTTACGTTCCGCAAACACACCGACCATCCAGCCAGCCCCTCATCTCCTCTGCACAAAACAAACCTGTTTTCTAGACAAATATTAAACATGTAGGAGCTACCAGATAGAATTCATTATAACGAAACACATTACGATGACTTTACTCCTGCTGTTTAATGACTTCCCAATAAAATCAGTGCTGAAACAGAATGACCACTGTGGATACTTCGTTACAAGGAGTATGTCCACCCTTTAGCGGCCAATGGGAAATTAGATATTATTTCTACACAAGCCTTAGCCATTTCTAAAATAAGTGCAGATTGGCTAGTCAAGGATACTTAAAATGAACCACCAACCACCTCTCTAAGTGCTGCACAGCCCAAGATATAAAAAAAATCACTGATCAGGAAGTTAGGGGGTGGGAGGTTTTGAATCTGGGGTCACAAATACTAGTTACTCCTTCTAATCTGCGGTTGGCACATGCTCAATGCAAGAGAAAGCAGAAGAAACCAGGAAGAGATGGAGTTACATGGACTGAAGCCAACAGCAGAGAGTGCTTAAGTTGTGACAATTTTTGTCTTTTTATTAATGGAGGAGGAGGAGCCACAGGGAAGAGGGATTGTTGTCAAATGATTTCAGAGCAGGAAGTGCAGGGGAGCTGGTGATGCTGCTACCATATCACACATAAACATGTAAATATCTTCAAAACTATTTAAAAATTATAATAAATGTAAATTACAAAATGACTCAGGAAAGCAATTTCTGTCAATTTACCTAAAGTCATTTATGGACCACAGTTACCCTTTAAACTGCCCAAAACAACACATTATACAAAGAAGGAAACAGTTTAAGGCTATGGACAGAGTGGGGTATTTAGTCACATTCTCTATAATAGAAGGGAATGTTATCTTTGTGCTTTCCACCTTAAGAGAGAACATGACACCACAGTCACAAGTCCTTAAAGTAAAATCCTTCATGACCGTGCAATTTCTGCCAAAGATGTCACTACACAACTCCCATGGTCCTCAGCCATATGGGTGGATGATTAGGTAGGAGCTAACGTTTACTACAAATTAATAAATTAACATTCTTCAAAACCACACCAATAAGCACAGGGACATTCAAAACATTCCATGAAAGGTAACAAAACAAAAAGAAACCAGGTGTCTTACCACGTAGGGCTTGGTTCGGCCAATTGTGACTTCTTCATGTGGTTTGATGGTCTTCAGTATCTTGGGTTCTGCAGTGGTAGGGGTATTCGGAGCTGTACCAGGTGTGTTTGTATCCCCTGTATAACATGCTGTACGCTTGGTTACATCCTGCACTGAGGGGCCCAATACACTTGGCAATGGTTTTACTGGAAGTTTGGCGGACTCTGGAATTGTTAACTGAACAACAGGATGACCAGACACCTTTGTTTCAGGACACACGATCGGAATAAAGGAAGTAGGTTCACTCGTACGTCTAACGGGTTTGGCAGATCCTCTCGATTTTCCCAAGGCCTCCATTGATTCGTCATATTCACTTCGCTCTTCCTGACTCCCTATCCTATTGGTGCGTTTTTTCAAACTGCGCCTATTTGTGCGCGGAGACAGAACTTCTGCTAGTTTGGGGTCAAAGCTAAAGTTTTGACTTCCCTCCACCCCATTATCATCATCATCCTCACGAGGCAACACACATTCCGACTGAGATCGTATCCGTCCAACCTCTACTTCCCGATCTTCAATTTCTCTCGACTCCTCTCTTTGATCAGACAATATTGGTTCACTGCTGGAAGATATAATCGGCTGATCTAACTCGTGAATGGGCTCGCTAGAATCCTCAAACGTTGTGGGAGATAACTCTCCCCGGCGACTGGGGTCACTGAATGACTTCTTCTTTATGGTCTTGCCATTACCTTTCTCGTCAATGACTTTATGTAGGGCCCCTGGCTGGCTAACAATATTTTGTATTAACATGTTGTAATCTTTCACCCCATCGCTACTAAAAGAGAGAACACTAGCGTTGCTCCCAGTATATTCAGAAAAGGCAATGGTGGAAGATTCTGAACTTCCTGTCTTTGAAGTCAATGACCCGAGAAGATTGCTGTCCACAGAAAAGGTTTTGGGGTCATCAGTTACGGAATATCTCCTGTGAGGCATTGGATCACTCAAGGACCTATAGGTTTCACTTCCTGACTCTCCACTGCTCCCACTGCTAGAATCAGTCCCGTTATTGCTGAGTGATGGAAACTTTCTCCTCCTTCGAACTGTACCGGATGTTGGTGGAACATCTAGATGTGTTTGAGGATCATTTATATTGGCTGTTACACCACAAGGAGAATCATTTTCTAGATCAGGTAGAACAGTAGATAGAACTTCCCCATTGTGAGCACTGAGATGGCAAATTCCTCCGTGAAGTTTATCACATGACTTCAACACTGTAAGGGTCTTGCCAAGTTCTGGATACAAGTTAGCACTGCATGGAGTGTCTTCAGTAACAATCCCTTCATCGGTCATGCAAGACTCATGACCGGACAGCTCCTCTCCAGATTTCTTTACTTCTCGACCTAACTCGTCTATAAAAGCATAACCATCTTTCAGAGAATGTGGGCTGGTAATAGTTTGTAATCCCAAAGGCTTTAAATGACTTAAATGTTTGCTAACTTCCTCATCAAAAACATAGTCATCTTGTGACCCAATCTGACTTATCTTCTCGAAGACTTGCCTTGCTTCCTGGACATACTGATCTTCAGTGACTGCCGGGGTGGAATTTTCTTCTCTCTTTATATCTTTCTCCTCAGTTACTTCTTTACCCAACAGCAAGACCTTATTGTCTCCACTGCTGGCGAGTGTCAGTTCTGATGAACTTTGTTTCATGGATCCTTGGACGACTATTTTTCTTGCACCCGATTTTTCAGAATAGGTAAAAGACTTTGTACGGCGCAAAGTAGCGGTGAGGTCTTTCAACGTGGGCCGTTGACCCGGCTGAGAGCGGTTTGAATGGGTCACAGTATTTCTACATTTACTAGGAAATGTTTGGGGCCCTCCAGAGCCAATATGATTTTCATTCCTGGAAACAGACTCGTCAGTATCAACGGATTCTCTTCCTCTGCTTCCTATTCTTAAGTCCGACAGGTCAGATTTTAAGAAGTTTAGCAGACTCAGCGTTTCTGAGGTTATATCAGGATTGGACATCGATTTCGTACATTTGGCATTTTTGATTTCAAGATCACAGGGGGAACTTTCATCAACATTATCGCTTCTCGCCTTGAGGATGCCTGGGGCTATGTTTGATCTCGAAAGGCCTGGTTGCCTTGATAGGTGGTCGCTATGCCCGAAGCTTGGAGACCTGTAAATATTGATTCCTCCTTGAATACTACGGCTTGGCCCACTACAATATGTGCTGAAGGGCTCATCCTCCTTTAATGTTTCAGTGCTGGAGTATCTGCTGCTGTTTTTAGATCCACAGGGGCTAGGCAGGAAGGGAGGGATGTTAACCTTGGCTACCCGAGAGACCGTGGAAATAGGAGTAGATGCAGATAACTGACCTGCACTTTGGGGCACCAGACCATCAGAAAGGCCTCTTACATGGGGTTTAGGTGTTTCCGGAGGGACACCGCATGGCACGTTGGTAGCTGCACTCTGTTTGGTTACATCTGGATGTGCCGCGGTTTGACCCGCTGACATGTGTCTTATGGAAGAGGTTTTGGATACATTGTCAATATTACCCCTCGGTGGTTGACCCTTTGAGTGGTTGAGATCATGATCCACATTCTTGCACCCAGCAGCAATAATTCCATCTGTAATGTCTTTCCCTATCTTCTGTTCCCTGAGACTTTCCCTGAGGGTTAATGGGCCCTTTTCTTCTTCACTCCCTGAGGAAACTTCCTGGGATAAATCCTGAAAATCTGTCTTTTTTGGGGTGCTGGACCACCGAGAGGATCCGATAAGCAGCTCTTCCTCACTGGAACTGGATTTGTGCCTGACATTGGAGGGGGCAGCCTGCAGTGTGTCGGAACTATGCAAGGAATGTAAACTAAGCGATTGCTCTCTTGACTCTTGTTTAGGTAGAAGCGTGTGCGCCCTCAGACCAAACGGGATGCAGCTTCTAGGAGGAGGGGTGGGCGGCTGAGGTTTGGGACCAGTGTTTGTCCCGTGGTCTTTTGTATCCATAAATACAGTGTTAGGAATATCTGGTTTATTGTCTATTAGATTCTGGCAATGGGGAGTTTCATTGGAGGAGGGAGGTTTGGACCAGTGGGATGATTGGTCTTTGGTGTGATGGTTAAACAAGGTTTCGGTCAAGCAATGTCTTTGTGGATCAGCCGAGTCCTTTAGATAAGATGGTTGGCCGGCCTGTCTCCATTCATCACAGTCCGGAAGGGAAGAAGTCCTTGCTGGGGCCTTACCGGAGCTTTCCCCAAACAGTTTGCGCATTTCCGTAACACTGGGCCAGTTAGATCCCTCAATCCCAATGACTTCGCGGGTGTCGGGATGGTTTAGTAAACTATAATAAGAGTCCAGATCATCTAGTAAAGTCCCGGAGCTTTTCAATGCCCTTGGGTACACAGGAGAAAGTAAATCGTCAGAGCTGCCTGGCACATCCACGGACTGTGCATCACCCCCGGTCAAAACAAGCGGATCCTGATGTAATTGTTCTCTGCATGGAAGTGCATCTGCAGGGCAGCTCTGCCAAGAATCCCCCCGGCAAACCATGTTCACGGGACATTCCCCGCACGAGTTTCCATTGTCACTAATTGATCCCTCGTCCCTGGACTGGGATAAGAAATTCTGGGAGAGTTGATGAGCTGGAGTCTGGCCCTTGCTGGCTGCAGAGATTTTGGACACTTTCCTGGAGAAACTGAGGGATCTGGCAGGGGAACGGTGGGATTTGTGACACGTGGGTTGGGTGACCTCTCCTTTACTGGGCAGCTCGGTGCCTCCCTCTTTGCCAAACACTTTAGCATTCCAGTTTTCCAGTCTCTTAAAGGAAACACTCCGGTACATCCGAACTTTCCTCTCTCCGCTCCCCTCGGCCATTGTTTAACAGAAACAAACAGAACGTGAAATAAAACTCCTAGACCACAGTCACAGAGCTGCCGCCTTGTTAAAACCGAAATAAATAGAGCCGCATTGTAAATCCATCCGTAAGCAGGCGGGTAACATAATCCATTTGGACAGATAAAAATCCCACAATGTCTTCATGGTGTTTAACCCTTTGTGCAGTTCATGATCAGGGCTGGTTTATCCCCTTTACCAGTTCAGTTGGGGTCTCTATCCGTCAACGTAACCAACAGCGCAAGTTGCGTCCCGTCCCCGTAGATTTCCCGAAGCCGATTTCCTGTTCGTAAACTGGTTCATTTTCCTTTTTGTAACGTTCACATGTTTGGAGCCATTTCCAGTTCACAGTCGGAGTGGGAACATTTCTGGTCTCGAAACTTGTCCCTATAAAAAGAACAGAAAAAAACAGACAATGCCATGATTAATGCACAGGGTGTCTTGTGGCCCTTACAAGCTATAACACCCCCATCCCCGTTACTATATAGACCTTACCAGGCAAACAATATTTCATGGGAATCCTACAGCCCTTTGTGCAAAAGAATAAAAAAAACACAACTTTTGACAAGAAAGGAAAAAAAAAAAAAAACTAAAGTGAAGTTTTTCGGGGGCGTCCAAAAGGTCTAAAAAAATATTTCTACCAAAGACATTGTACTTAGTGCGCCATCTAGTGTGGAATTCGGTATCTGCGCCTCCACCAATCAGATTATCTGTGGTTTATTTATGAGCGTTATGATTTTATTATGCAACTCAAACCTACCGAGTTAATTAGAATTAAGTAGAATATCCAATATCATTTCTAGGGGATGGCGAATGTCTTTCAGTCCATTAATATTTATGATAACATGAAGATGTTTTAAAAGATGTAAATTGGATGGCTCAATACGCTTACCGTATATACTCGAGTATATACGCTTACTCTTCAACTCCATTCTATACTCCAACTCCATTCTATACTCCATTCTATACCTCAACTCCATTCTATACTCCATTCTATACCTCAACTCCATTCTATACTTGTGCTCAGTTCATTTAAAAATGTAGCGGTGTGTCCCACGCACACAGGTAAATAATAGGACTGGCATTGTGGCTGTTCAGAAACACTCTCTGTGCCCAAGTAAATAAATACATGAGTCAGCTCTGCAGTGATGTGTGCGGGGGAGACAGATGGGTAATTCTCAGGACTAAATGTAATTATTGTGTTTGATAAAATGGCAAGTACTTATCTTACAGCTGTGCACAATGTTGGTAAAAATAACTATGAAGAATACAGAGAGAATACACAGTAATCCCAGTGTACAGGAGCTTGTACTCTACAGGATAGAGAATTACAGTGATCACAGTGTACAGGAGCTTGTACTCTACAGGATAGAGAATTACAGTAATCCCAGTGTACAGGAGCTTGTACTCTACAGGATAGAGATTACGTAACCCAGTGTACAGGACGTGTGCTCTACAGGATCGAGAATTACAGTAATCCCATGTACAGGAGCTTTGTGACTCTACAGGATAGAGAATTACAGTAACCCTGTACAGGCTTGTACTCTACAGGATAGAGAATTACGTAATCACAGTGTACAGGAGCTTGTACTCTACAGTAGAGAATTACAGTAATCCCAGTGTACAGGAGCTTGTACCTCTACAGGTAGAGAATTACAGTATCACAGTGTACAGGAGCTTGCCTCTACAGATAGAGAATTACAGTAATCCCAGTGTACAGGAGCTTGTACTCTACAGGATAGAGAATTACAGTAATCCATGTGTACAGGAGCTTTACTCTACAGATAGAGAATTACAGTAATCCCAGTGTACAGGAGCTTGTACTCTACAGGATAGAGATTACAGTAATCCCAGTGTACAGGAGCTTTGCACTCTACAGATAGAGAATTACAGTAATCCCAGTGTACAGGATCTTGTACTCTCAGGATAGAGAATTACAGTAATCCCAGTGTACAGGAGCTTGTACTCTCAGGATAGAGAATTACAGTATATCCCAGTGTACAGGAGCTTGCATCCTACAGGATAGAGAATTACAGTAATCCCAGTGTACAGGAGCTTGTACTCCTACAGGAAGAGGAATTACAGTAATCCCAGTGTACAGGAGCTTGTACCTCTACAGGATAGAGATTTACAGTAATCCAGGTACAGGAGCTTCGCTCTACGGATGAGAATTACAGTAATCCCAGTGTACAGGAGCTTGTACTCTACAGGATAGAGAATTACAGTAATCCCATTGTACAGGAGCTTGTACTCTACAGGATGAGAAGTTACAGTAATCCCAGTGTACAGGAGCTTGACTCTACAGGATAGAGAATTACAGTAATCCCAGTGTACAGGAGCTTGACTCACATGATAGAGAATTACAGTAATCCCAGTGTACAGGAGCTTGTACCCTAACGGATAGAAATTACAGTAATCCCAGTGTACAGGACTTGCGCTCTACAGGATAGAGAATTACAGTAATCCCAGTGTACAGGAGCTTGCCTCTCAGGATAGAGATTACAGTAATCCCAGTGTACAGGAGCTTGCGACTCTACAGGATAGAGAATTACAGTAATCCCAGTGTACAGGAGCTTGCTCTAAAGGATAGAGAATTACAGTAATCCCAGTGACAGGAGCTTGCGCTCTACAGGATAGAGAATTACAGTAATCCCAGTGTACGGAGCTTGCCTCTACAGGATAGAGAATTACAGTAACCCATGTACAGGAGCTTGCCTCTACAGAATAGAAATACTATCCCAGTGTACAGGAGCTTGTGCTCTACAGGAGAGAATTACAGTAATCCCATTGTACAGGAGCTTGTACCCTACAGGATAGAGAATTACAGTAATCCCAGTGTACAGGAGCTTGCACTCTACAGGATAGAGAATTACAGTATCCCAGTGTACAGGAGCTTGCCTCTACAGAATAGAGAATTACAGTAATCCCAGTGTACAGGACTTGTACCCTACAGGATAGAGAATTACAGTAATCACAGTGTACAGGAGCTTGCACTCTACAGATATAGAAATTAAAGTAATCACAGTGTACAGGAGCTTGCAGCATCTACAGGATGAGAATTACAGTATCCAGTGTACAAGCTTGTCCCCTACAGGATGAGAATTACAGTAATCCAGTGTACAGGAGCTTGTACTCTACAGGATAGAGATTACAGTAATCCCAGTGTACAGGACTGTACTCTGACGTAGAGAATTACAGTAATCCCAGTGTACAGAGCTTGTCTCTACAATAGAGAATTACAGTAATCCCAGTGTACAGGAGCTTGTACTCTACAGGATAGAGATTACAGTATCCCAGTGTACAGGACTTGTACTCTCCAGGATGAGAATTACAGTAATCCCAGTGTACGGACTTGTCTCTACAGGATGAGATTACAGTAATCCCAGTGTACAGGAGCTTGCACTCTACAGGATAGAATTACAGTAATCCCAGTGTACAGGAGCTTGCTCTACAGGATAGGAATTACAGATCCACGTGTACAGGAGTTGCCTCCAGGATAGAGATTACGTAATCCCAGTGTACAGGAGCTTGTGCCTACAGATAGAGAATTACAGTAATCCAGTGTACAGGAGCTTGCCCTCTACAGGATAGAAAGTACAGTAATCACCAGTGTACGAGCTTGCACTCTACGGATAGAGAATACGTAATCCCGTGTACAGAGCTTGTACCCTACAGTAGAGAATTACAGAAATCACAGTGTAAGGAGCTTGTATCTACAGATAAGAATTACAGTAATCCCAGTGTACAGGAGCTTGTACTCTACAGGATAGAGAATTACAGTAATCCCAGTGTACAGGAGCTTGTACTCTACAGGAAGAGAATTACAGTAATCCCAGTGTACAGGAGCTTGTACTCTACATAGGAATTACAGTAATCCAGTGTACAGGAGCTTGTCTCTACAGGATAGAGAATTACAGTAATCCCAGTGTACAGGAGCTGTGCTCTACATGGATAGAGAATTACAGTAATCCCACGGTACAGGAGCTGCACTCTACAGGATAGAGAATTACAGTAATCCCAGTGAACAGGAGCTTGTCTCTACAGGATAGAGAATTACAGTAATCCAGTACAGGAGCTTGCAACTCTACAGGATAGAATAATTACAGTAATCCCAGTGTACAGGACTTGTGCTCTACAGATAGAGAATTACAGTAATCAAGTGTACAGGAGCTTGCACTCTACAGGATAGATGACATACAGTAATCCCAGTGTACAGAGCTTGCGCTCTACAGGATAGAGAATTACAGTAATCACAGTGTACAGGAGCTTGCCCTTACAGGATAGAGAATTCAGTATCCCAGGTACAGGAGCTTGCGGTCTACAGGATAGAGAATTACAGTAATCCCAGTGTACAGGAGCTTGTGCTCTACAGGATAGAGAATTACAGTAATCCCAGTGTACAGGAGCTTGCACTCTACAGGATAGAGAATTACAGTAATCCCAGTGTACAGGAGCTTGCGACTCTACAGGATAGAGAATTACAGTAATTCCCCAGTGTACAGGAGCTTGTACTCTCCAGGATAGAGATTACAGTAATCCAGTGTACAGGAGCTTGACTCACTCTACAGATAGAGAATTACAGTAATCCAGTGTACAGGAGCTTGACTCTCCATAGAGAATTACAGTAATCCCAGTGTACAGGAGCTTGTACTCTACAGGATAGAAGAATTACAGTAACTCCAGTGTAGGAAGCTTGCACTCTACAGATAGAGATTACAGTAATCCCAGTTTACAGGAGCTTGTGCTCTACAGGATAGAGAATTACAGTAATCACAGTGTACAGGAGCTTGCACTCTACAGGATGAGAATTACAGTAATCCCAGTGTACAGGAGCTTGTACCTACAGGATAGAGAATTACAGTAATCACAGGTACAGGAGCTTGTACCCTACAGGATAGAAAATTACAGTAATCCCGGTGTAACAGGAGCTTGTCTCTACAGGATAGGATTACAGTAATCCAGTGTACAGGAGCTTGCACTCTACAGGATAGAGAATTACAGTAATCCCAGTGTACAGGAGCTTGTCTCTACAGATAGAGAATTACAGTAATCCAGTGTACAGGCTTGTACTCTACAGGATAGAGAATTACAGTAATCCAGTGTACAGGATCTTGTACCTCTACAGGATGAATTACAGTATCCAGTGTACAGGAGCTTGCACTCATCAGATAAGAATACGTAATCCCAGTGTACAGGAGCTTGTACCCTACAGGATAGAGAATTACAGTAATCCCAGTGTACAGGAGCTTGTGCTCTACAGGATAGAAATTACTTAATCCCAGTGTACAGAGCTTGTACTCTACAGGATAGAGAATTACAGTAATCCATGTACAGGAGCTTGTACTCTAACGATAAGAATTACAGTAATCCCGTGTACAGGAGCTTGTACCCTACAGGATAGAAATTACAGTAATCCCAGTGTACAGGAGCTTGTCTCTACAGGATAGAGAATTACAGTAATCCAGTGTACAGGAGCTTGTACCTACAGGATAAGATTACAGTAATCCCAGTGTACAGGAGCTTGTACTCTACAGGATAGAGAATACAGTAATCCCAGTGTACAGGAGCTTGTCTCTACAGGATGAGAGTTACAGTAATCCCAGTGTACAGGACTTGTACTCTACAGATGAGAATTACAGTAATCCCAGTTTACAGAGCTTGCACTCTACGGATAGATTACAGTAATCCCAGTGTACAGGAGCTTGTACTCTACAGGATAGAGATTACAGTATATCCCAGTGTACAGGAGCTTGTCTCTACAGGATAAGAAATTACAGTAATCCCATGTTACAGGAGCTTGTACTCTACAGGATAGAGAGTTACAGTAATCCCAGTGTACAGGAGCTTGTACTCTACAGGATAGAGAATTACAGTAATCCCAGTGTAAACAGGAGCTTGCACTCTACAGGATGAGAATTACAGTAATCCCAGTGTACAGGAGCTTGTACTCTACAGAAGAGATTACAGTAATCCCAGTGTACAGGAGCTTGTACTCTACAGGATAGAGAATTACAGTATACTCCCAGTGTACAGGAGCTTGTACTCTCAGGATAGAGAATTACAGTAATCCCAGTGTACAGGAGCTTTGACTCTACAGATAGAGAATTACAGTAATCCAGTGTACAGGAGCTTGTACCTATACAGGATGAGAATTACATAATCCCAGTGACAGGAGCTTGTACTCTACAGATAAGATTTACAGTAATCCAGTGTACAGAGCTTGACTCTCAGATAGAAATTACAGTATCCAGTGTCAGGAGCTTGCACTCTACAGGATAGAGAATTACAGTATCACAGTGTACAGGAGCTTTACTCTACAGGATAGAGAATACAGTAATCCCAGTGTACAGGAGCTTGTACTCTACAGGATAGAGATACAGTAATCACAGTGTACAGGAGCTTGTACTCTACAGGATAGAGAATTACAGTAATCCCATTGTACAGGAGCTTTTACTCTACAGGATAGAGAATTACAGAATCCCAGTGTACAGGAGCTTGTACTCTACAGGATAGAGAATTACAGTAATCCAGTGTACAGGAGCTTGTACTCTACAGGATAGAGAATTACAGTAATCCAGTGTACAGGAGCTTGTACTCTACAGGATAGAGAATTACATAATCCCAGTGTACAGGAGCTTGTACCTACAGGATAGAGAATTACAGTAATCCCAGTGTACAGGAGCTTGTACTACAGGATAGAGAATTACAGTAATCCAGTGTACAGAGCTTGTACTCTACAGGATAAGAATTACAGTAATCCCAGTGTCAGGAGCTTGTACTCTACAGGATAGAGAATTACAGTAATCCAGTGTACAGGAGCTTGTACTCTACAGGATAGAGAATTACAGAATCACCGTGTACAGGAGCTTGTACTCTACAGGATAGAGAATTACAGTAATCCCAGTGTACAGGAGCTGTACTCTACAGGATAGAGAATTACAGTAATCCAGTGTACAGGAGCTTTGACTCTACAGGTAATAGAGAATTACATTAATCCAGTGTACAGGAGCTTGTACTCTACAGATAGAGAATTACAGTAATCCCAGTGTACAGGAGCTTGTACTCACAGGATAGAGATTACAGTAATCACGTGTACAGGAGCTTGTCACTCACAGGATAGAGAATTACAGTAATCCATGTACAGAGGCTTGCCTCTACAGATAGAGAATTACAGTAATCACAGTGTACAGGAGCTTGTACTCTACAGGATAGAGAATTACAGTAATCCAGTGTACAGGAGCTTGCACTCTACAGGATAGAGAATTACAGTAATCACAGTTCAGGAGCTTGCACTCTACAGGATAGAGATTACGTAATCACAGTGTACAGGAGCTTGTACTCTACAGGATAGAGAATTACAGTAATCCCAGTGTACAGGAGCTTGTACTCTACAGGATAGAGAATTACAGTAATCCCAGTGTACAGGAGCTTGTACTCTACAGGATAGAGAATACAGAATCCAGTGTACAGGAGCTTGCACTCTACAGGATAGAGAATTACAGTAATCCAGGTGTACAGGAGCTTGTACTCTACAGGATAGAGAATTACAGTAATCAGTGTACAGGAGCTGCACTCTACAGGATAGAGAATTACAGTAATCCAGTGTACAGAGCTTGTACTCTACAGATAAGAATTACAGTAATCACCGTGTAACAGGAGCTTGCACTCTACAGGATAGAGAATTACAGTAATCCAGTGTACAGGAGCTTGCACTCTACAGGATAGAATTACAGTAATCCAGTGTACAGGAGCTTGTACTCTACAGGATAGAGAATTACAGTAGTAATCCAGTGTACAGGAGCTTGAACTCTACAGGATAGAGAATTACAGTAATCACGTGTACAGGAGCTTGCACCTACAGGTAGAAATTACTAATCAGTGTACAGGGCTTGTACCTACAGGATGAGAATTACAGTAATCCCAGTGTACAGGAGTTGTACTCTACAGGATAGAGAATTACAGTAATCCAGTGTACAGGAGCTTGTACCTACAGGAATAGAATTACAGTAATCCAGTGTACAGGAGCTTTACTCTACAGGATAGAGAATTACAGTAATCCAGTGTACAGGAGCTTGCACTCTACAGGATAGAGAATTACAGTAATCCCAGTGTACAGGAGCTTGCACTCTACAGGATAGAGAATTACAGTAATCCCAGTGTACAGGAGCTTGTACTCTACAGGATAGAGAATTACAGTAATCCCAGTGTACAGGAGCTTGCACTCTACAGGATAGAGAATTACAGTAATCACAGTGTACAGGAGCTTGACTCTACAGGATAGAGAATTACAGTAATCAGTGTACAGGAGCTTGTACTCTACAGGATAGAGAATTACAGTAATCCCAGTGTACAGGAGTTTGTACCCTACAGGATAGAGAATTACAGTAATCCCAGTGTACAGGAGCTTGTACCTACAGGATAGAGAAATTACATTACACAGTGTACAGGACTTGTACTTCTACAGGATAGAGAATACAGTAATCCCATGTACAGGAGCTTGTACTCTACAGGATAGAGATTACAGTAATCCCAGTGTACAGGAGCTTGCCTCTACAGGATAGAGAATACAGTAATCCCAGTGTACAGGAGCTTGCACTCTACAGGATAGAGAATTACAGTAATCCATGTACAGGAGCTGTACTCTACAGGATAGAGAATTACAGTAATCCCAGTGTACAAGAGCTTGTACTCTACAGGATAGAGAATTACAGTAATCCCAGTGTACAGGAGCTTGCACTCTACAGGATAGAGAATTACAGTAATCCCAGTGTACAGGAGCTTGTCTCTACAGGATAGAGAATTACAGTAATCCCAGTGTACAGGAGCTTGTACTCTACAGGATAGAGAATTACAGTAATCCCAGTGTACAGGAGCTTGTACTCTACAGGATAGAGAATTACAGTAATCCAGTGTACAGGAGCTTGTACTCTACAGGATAGAGAATTACAGTAATCACAGTGTACAGGGAGCTTGTACTCTACAGGATAGAGATACACAGTAATCCCAGTGTACAGGAGCTTGTACTCTACAGGATAGAGAATTACAGTAATCCCAGTGTACAGGAGCTTGCACTCTACAGGATAGAGAATTACAGTAATCCCAGTGTACAGGAGCTTGCACTCTACAGGATAGAGAATTACAGTAATCACAGTGTACAGGAGCTTGTACTCTACAGGATAGAGAATACACAGTAATCACAGTGTACAGGAGCTTGTACTCTACAGGATAGAGAATTACAGTAATCACAGTGTACAGGAGCTTGCACTCTACAGGATAGAGAATTACAGTAATCACAGTGTACAGGAGCTTGCACTCTACAGGATAGAGAATTACAGTAATCACAGTGTACAGGAGCTTGTACTCTACAGGATAGAGAATTACAGTAATCACAGTGTACAGGAGCTTGCACTCTACAGGATAGAGATTACAGTAATCACAGTGTACAGGAGCTTGCACTCTACAGGATAGAGAATTACAGTAATCAGTGTACAGGAGCTTGTACTCTACAGGATAGAGAATTACAGTAATCCCAGTGTACAGGAGCTTGCACTCTACAGGATAGAGAATACAGTAATCACGTTACAGGAGCTTGCGCTCTACAGGATAGAGAATTACAGTAATCCCAGTGTACAGGAGCTTGCACTCTACAGGATAGAGAATTACGTAATCCCAGTGTACAGGAGCTTGCGCTCTACAGGATAGAGAATTACAGTAATCCCAGTGTACAGGAGCTTGTACTCTACAGGATAGAGAATTACAGTAATCCCAGTGTACAGGAGCTTGTACCCTACAGGATAGAGAGTTACAGTAATCCCGTGTACAGGAGCTTGTACCCTACAGGATAGAGAATTACAGTAATCCCAGTGTACAGGAGCTTGTACTCTACAGGATAGAGAATTACAGTAATCACAGTGTACAGGAGCTTGTACCCTACAGGATAGAGAATTACAGTAATCCAGTGTACAGGAGCTTGACCTACAGGATAGAGAGTTACAGTAATCCCAGTGTACAGGAGCTTGTACTCTACAGGATAGAGAATTACAGTAATCCCAGTGTACAGGGCTTGTACCCTACAGGATAGAGAATTACAGTAATCCCAGTGTACAGGAGCTTGTACTCTACAGGATAGAGAATTACAGTAATCACAGTGTACAGGAGCTTGTACTCTACAGGATAGAGAATTACAGTAATCCCAGTGTACAGGAGCTGTGTACTCTACAGGATACGAGAATTACAGTAATCCCAGTTGACAGGACTTGTACTCTACAGGATAGAGATTACAGTAATCACAGTGTACAGGAGCTTGTACCTACAGGATAGAGAATTACAGTAATCCCAGTGTACAGGAGCTTGTACACCTACCGGATAGAGAATTACAGTAATCCCAGTGTACAGGACTTGTAACTCCAGGATGAGAATTACAGTAATCCAGTTGGGTAAACAGGAGCTTTGTACTCTTAGGATAGAGAATTACAGTAATCACAGTGTACAGGAGCTTGCACTCTGCAGGGTGAAGTAACTAAGATTATAACTTTTCTTGGTGTTTAAAGAACCAACCTCTCTAGGCCAATTATATGTGCCCTGGGTAACTGGGGGTTGACCAATAGAGCCAGGCAGCTTTTGAACTACAAGTCCCAACAACCTTTGCCAGTGCAGGAATTGTACCAGGAAAGTCCAGTTTAATAAGTATCACATGTGGTTGATCCTTAAAGGAGAACACACCTTGAAAGTCTGAAAGTTCATAGAAGTGGATTCTACAGGAACAGGAACCCCAAGCAGCACTTCCCCAAGGAGGCTCCTATCCCCCAAATACTGACCCCCATAAATAACCCAGTGGGTTAACCCTTTGTAATCAGACACATTTCCCACCCAGCTGTGATGAGACTCTAATGATTACACTATCACAGTCAATGTTGATCCATCAGCATGTTAAAGGGTTAAATGGAGCTGCCCTATGGATTGCACCCCCACCAACAAACCCTGCTTACCCTTCCCCTCTCTCCTGCAGTCTGGATCTCACAGGCTCTGCACAGTCCAGGAATTTGTCTGCACCATTCTGTCCACACAATAGGGGAGACCTGCAACCTGGACCCTCTCCTCACCCCCCATAACCAGCAGTGGACTGAGCAGAGAAAGTTGTTACAATGTATCTCTCATTGCCATGTTCCCATTGACATATCTCCAGCTCTCACAGCCCAGCCTGGGACACAGGAAGTTCTCCCTCCTCCCCCCATTTGTGCACTTGGAATGTGCCAGTCCCCTCTCCTACACACAGCACTGGGGGAAGATTAACCCTTCCTGGGCCTCTTGCCTCTCTTATGGCAATTAACCCTTTGCATGCTGCACATTAGCAGGACAGTCCTGTATACAGAGAGACCTATAATATTCTCATGGAGGGGATGGATATGTACAATGGAGGTTGATGGGAAATGTAGTAGGGAGGCACATTTCTAACTACAACTTAATTTTGAGTCTCCAACATTTATTTAAAGGCAAAGTAGCCCAACATTTCATTTTGCTTGTATTGTTAATCAACCACACATGGTAAATGAAAGCTGCCCTATGGATTGCACCCTCCAATCAGGTGACTGCAGCAGAAAGGTAACATCTGATTGGCTGAGGTAGATTATTAACACATTAAATGAATGCCATTGGTAGTTTGGTTAGTTTTGCATTAAGGTGTAGATTTAGGGGGGGTCCCAGTAATATAGTAGTTGAGGATGAAGAAAGACCACCCATCAGTGCAGTAAATTCCTGTCTCCTGTGAATTCACCTCCACATGTTCCTGTGACGTTCTGACCCTTTAATCCCCACGTCACGGGAACGCCGGGAGGTAAGTATCTCAGTGTACTTAGGGCTAGGCCACACTAGCTGTTTTTCGCGCGTTTGCGCCCGCGATATTCGCTAAAATGCGTGCGCAAAAGTCACAAGAAAAGCACACACAATCACGATATCGCACGCTGTGTTTTCACCATTTTGTCTTATGGAAACGCAGCCGTTAACGCACTAAAAATAGTGAATGCATGCGTTACCAAAACGCGAACGGACACGCAATCGCATGCGCATCGGAAATCCCGGGAATTTTCGCGTTCCCACAATTTCCATTTTGGTGAAAATCGCGGGCGCAATCATGAGCGCGAAACACGTGCGCAAACGTGTGAAAAACACGTCAGTGCGGCCTAGCCCTTACACAAGTTAAAAATCGCACTAGTGTGGTCTACCCTGTCAGTTCACACTGTGATTTAGCATTTATTACTGGAGAACTCGCTGGATGGGCAGATTATGGTTAATGCAGTAAGAAAATGAACTTCCCCTTTAATATCCATGTTCTTGCAGGCTGGCCCAATACTCGTACTACCGGCCCCTTTAATGAACCTGGGAGGTCGCACTGAGCCACACTGGGATGGGAACAGAATTTCTATTTTTAGACAAAATCCAGAAAAGCCTTGCATACAACCGGTAATAATCTCATGAATGGGAAATGGTAGCACATGTTTTGCATTGTCTAGAAAGAGTTTGGTGGACACGTATGTGCTTGGCGTTGCCCTATTAGTCTAGTTTCAATGTCTCAGCCAATCGCTTTCTCTGCAACGAGGGGTTTTGGACGTCAGACATGAAAATAATGTGACCCATGTTTCATTGTATGTTCTTTTTGTGTCTTTCAATGTAATTCCTAATCAGAGACACTCAATAACATCATTCAAAGCAGAAATCACTGCAGTTACATGCCCCTCCCATAGATCATGACCCACGGGCATGCTCAGAATGATATTAATGTGACACATTGTTTACTGTTATTCCTCCAGACATGCTTTTGTTTTGTGTTTTATAGCAAACCAGGAGGACAAAAATTGTTTCCATGTGGCTTTAGCAATTTCCGTACAAATTATATCAAGAAGTTGTTAACTTCCGTTGGAAGCCTCAATTTCATGGTCTCCATTTACTATTGGACTTTAGTATTTTTCTCTTCTCCCAAATGAGTCAATAATACACAAGAGTCATGATTGTTCTGTAATTTACATCCATATATTCTGGCTTAACTATGTCATCGGTTATTATTAGGGCTTAGCTCGCATCAGTTTATAACAGTGTTTGCTATGTCATCAGTTATAACAGTGTTTAACTATATCATCAGATATAATCGTGTTTAGTATGTCATCAGTTATAATCAGTTTATTTAACTATATCATCAGTTATAATCAGTGTTGTTAGCTATGTCATCAGTATAACAGTGTTTAGCTATGTCATCAGTTATAATCAGTGTTTTAGCTATGTCATCAGTTATAAACAGTGTTAACTATATCATCAGTTAATCAGTGTTTAGCTATGTCATCAGTTATAATCAGTGTTTAACTATATCATCAGTATATCAGTGTTTAGCTAGTCATCAGTTATAATCAGTGTTAGCTATGTCATCAGTTTAAATCAGTGTTGTAGCTATGTCATCAGTTATAATCAGTGTTTAAAACTATATCTCAGTTATAATCAGTGTTTAGCTATGTCATCAGTTTAAAACAGGTTAACTATATCTCAGTTATAATCAGTGTTTAGCTATGTCATCAGTTAAATCAGTGGTTTAGTTATGTCATCAGTTATAATCAGTGATTAGTCTATGTCATCAGTTATAATCAGTGTGTTAGCTATGTTATCGGTTATAATCAGTGTTTAGCTATGTTACAGTTATAATCAGTGTTTAGCTAGGTCTCAGTTATAATCCGTGTTTAGCTATGTCCTTCATTTAAACGTGTTTAACTATGTCATCAGTTATATCCGTGTTTAACTATGTCATCAGTTATGAGTGTTTAATTATGTCATTAGTTATAACCAGTGTTTCAGCTATGTCAACATTTCTAATCAGTTATAATGTTATGTTATCAGTTATAATCAGTGTTAGCTATGTCATCAGTTATAATCAGTGTTTAGCTATGTCATAGTTATCGTGTTTAGCTATGTCATCAGTATAATCAGTGTTTGCTACGTTATAAGTTAAGCTGGGTAAACACATTAACGATTAAGCCCCGATACCGTCGGATCCGACGGTATCGGGGCTTAATCGTTACGTGTGTACGTTCGTTTCCGAACGGACGCGCGCGGCCGCCAGACGAGTCGGGTCGGACGAACGCTCGTTCGGGAAAGGCCGAAAATTCCATCGGCCGCGCTAGACTCCCTATAGAGGAGTCTAGCGGCGGCCGATGGTAACACACAGTTCCGAGCGTTCTCACATAGGAGAACGCTCGGGACTGTGTGTTTGCAGATCTTTGAAAGATGGCAGACAGGATCTTGCAGATCCTGTCTGTCATCTTTCAGAAATCTGTACAGTGTTGTACCTAGCTTAAGACCAATGTTTAGCTATGTCATCAGTTATAATCAGTGTTTAGCTATGTTTCAGTTATAATCAGTGTTAGCTATGTCATCAGTTACAATTAGGGCTTAGCTATGTCATCAGTTATAATCAGTGATTAGCTATGTTACCAGTTATAATCAGTGTTAGCTATGTTATCAGTTATAATCAGTGTTTAGCTACGTCAACAGTTTAATCAGTGTTTAGCTATGTATCAGTTATAATCAGTGTTTAGCTATGTCATCAGTTACTCTAGGGCTTAGCTATGTCATCACTTTTAATTGGTGCTTAGCTATGTTATAAGTTATTATTAGGGCTTATCTATGTCATTGGTTATATCAGTGTTTAAGTTCATCAGTTATAATCAGTGTTTAGCTATTTTATCAGTTATAATCAGTTTATCTATGTCATCGTATAATTAGTGTTTTATTATGTCACTAGTTATAATCAATGTTAGCTCTGTCACAGTTATAATCGGTGTTTAGCTATGGCATCAGTTATAATCAGTGTTTTAGCTATGGCACCGTTATTCAGTTGTTTAGTTTGTATGTTATAATCAGTGTTTAGCTATGACATCAGTTATAATCAGTGTTTAGCTATGTCATCAGTATAATCAGTTAGCTATGTTATCAGTTATAATCGTGTTTAGCTATGTTACAGTTATAATCAGTGGTTTAGCTATGTCATCAGTTATAATCAGTGTTTAGCTATATGTCATTAGTATAGCAGTGTTTTAGCACATATAAGTTATATCAGTGTTTAGCTACATCATCAGTTATAATCAGTGTTAACTGTCATCGTTATAATTGGTGCTTGTAGGATGTCATAAGTTATAATTGGTGCTTAGCTATGTCATCAGTTTAATCAGTGTTTAGCTGTTCCCCTCAGGAAAAAAACAAAATCAGATGAAAGTGGCTATCAGAAAAATAAAGCCACAGCGGAAAAAAAAAAACAATAGGAAAAATGAAGTTTTTTTTAAAGGTTAGGAAAATTACAAAATGTTTTTGTGGATTTACAGTCTCTTGTGGGATTACTGTTATTACCAGTCTGGTGGGATTTATAGATACCGTCTGTGTGGAACTTTCAGTCTGATATGGACCTACTATATATCGATGCGACAACGAGCTCGCAAGCGAGTACTCGGCAGCACGAGCTAGCGAGCGAGCGTAGCGAGGGAGCGGGAGCTGCGGAGAGCTGGACGAGCAGCAGTACGAGGGACCGCTCTGCGCGACTAGCTACGATCTATGCGACTATTCTAGTCTATCGATTATCATCATGCAAGCATCATAGATCAGCTATGCATCGATCTACTATACTCTATCTCCGCTATATCGATCAGCTATATCTATCTACCTCTCTCTCTATTATTATCTATCTATCATCTACCTACCTACCTACCTTCCCTGTTTGAGTACAAGCTCTTTAGGGCAGGATCTGATGTGAAATGATATAAGCACAGTAAGTCCCCACGTCCATATCTCCAGTTATAATGGGTGCAGGGCCACTTTACCATTAGGCAGAGTGAGACATTTGTTTCAAGCGGCACCCCTGCACTGAAGTAAGAAAGGCGGCAGACGGCAGTGTTGGAAAAAACATTTTCCCTGACCGAAAAAAAAAATTTTTTTCTCCATAAATAAAAAAAAAACAACAGTATAGCGCGGGTTTAAATAAGTTATCTTGATAAACAAAAACCTGAAAGGAGCAATATGGCAGTGGCAACACCAAAGCTGTATGAGAAAGGGATGTAATATCTGTTTTAGGAATTTACATTATTCTAATTTATGAGGAATTGTTTTTAAATACCAATGTGATCGGAGGTTAAACCTGAACATTTTAGCCACACTAAAACAAACCCACCGTCAAAGCCACACCCTCAACACGCTTCGCGCCACGCTGGAAATAATCAAGGGTGGCTCAGGCAACAAAAACCTAGAAGGGCCAATGGGTGTGATGTTGAGGTGTGGGCGCACATGTTTTGGGGGTGTGAATTGTGATTAGAGCGGTGCTGTGATGTCTGAGGGCGTGCCTGTGCCATTTAGTGTGGCCTGCCTGGCCATGGTGTTGGGGGTGTGGACGTGACTGCAACATCTGGGGGCTGGTGTCAAAACATTCGGGGGAGTGGTTGTGATATTTGGGGGAGCATGGCAGTGATCTAATGACCCAACGGTTGGGAATGGGCCATGGCCATGACATTTAGGGCATGAGCATAATGTTGAGGGGGCGTGGCTGTACAATTTGGGGCATGTTTATAGTTAGGGGGCATGGCGAACAATTTGGGGGCAATGGTATAATGTTATGGGGGCGTGACCAAACAATTTGGGGGCATGGTTATAATGTTGTGGGGGCGTGGCTGTGAACAATTTCTAGGCATGGTTATAATGTTGTGGGGGCGTGGGGTGAACATTTTGGGGATGGATATGGTTATAATGTTTTGGGGGGGGATGTTGCTTGATGTTTGGGGCGTGGCACAATGTTGGGGGCAGTCGGAAATGGGCATGGCCTTGACTTTGGGGACATGTCCTTGATTGTCCTTGGTCAAGGGTGGGAGTTTTAGGGTTTGAGTGTTCTGTTAGGGGGGGGCTGTGACATTAGGGGGTGTGGCGGTGACATAGGGGGGTGGGTGTGGCTGACATTTGGGGGTTTGTGGCAGTGATGTGTTGGGGCGTGGTTGGGAGGAAGTGAGCGCATACCTAGAAGATTCATCTTTATACAGTAGATTAGACTTTGATTCTCCTTTAAAAATAAAACTATTTTTGTCAATGTTTCCAGTGAGATCTGTTTTTTCCCAAGGGGACGTGATGAACATTTCGGCAGTTTTCTGACAGCGACCGGTATCGAACCCCCCCAATGTGGAAATCATTTGATCCCATTTCCGGGTACAAACGCCGGATTTCTAACGGCGGCGCTATTATAGTAACCAAGTATTTAAAGGAATGAGGGGCGGGGGAAGGATATAGCGTGCGGGAAATCACGTTTCAACAAACGATAACGAGAAAAACAAATGTTCGTGAAAATGAGTAAAAAAGAAAAACCTGAAGCCAAAACACAATAAGAGTCAGGGTAACCGGTCCAAGACCATCCGAGATCTGCTGTACAGTATGGCGTAAGCCGGTTTATACCACGCCGTGTTTACAAGGAATAGAACCGGAATCCAACACTCTAACCGAGATTCTGAATCCCAATAACACCGGGAAGGGAACAGGGATAGAATGTGAATGGGCAGTGTTTACCGTATAAACCGGGTTCAGGGTCGTATTATAATAAGAATCCTTATAATTAACCGTTAGTGGGATGGATAAGATCAACAACTCTCTGGGTGACTATTTCTTGTGTCACTGCCCCTTTAACTGCAGACATATAGGTGCCAGAAACGCTAAACATCCTATTACTGTTGTTAGGACGTGAGAGTTATAGTCAACTGCCACTTCCTGCACCCGGATGTTTCATATTATTGCTACAAGTAACCGAGTTTAGTCTGGGTAGCAGGGTGGAAATGCGCCTGAAGGTGTCTCTGCGGAAGGCTCGAAGTAACGTCAAGATTTGTCAGACGTGGACAGACTCGTCAGGCTGATCACTGGAAAAATTTCCCATGTGCTGAATCTTCACCACAATAATTCATTGTAACTGGTCTCCCTATTATAGTGTCTGGGAATACATGATTTATTGGTAATAGATTTAAGTCTGGGGTATGGACGTAGGTTATCCTCTCACTAATGTCTGGGAAATAACATCATGTGGTGGATCTTTATTGTATATAGATTATTAATCTGGGGTACGGACGTAGGGTTATACCTCTCACTACTGTTGGAAATTAACTCAGTGTGGATCTTTATTGTATATAGATTATAATCTGGGTATGGATGTAGGGTTATACCTCTCACTACTGTCTGGGAAATAACATCATGTGTGTATTCTTATTTGTTATAGATTATAATCATGGGTAGTGGATGTAGGGTTATACTCCACTACTGGTCTGGGAAATAACATCATGTGTGGATCTTTATGTATTATAGATTATAATCTGGGTGGATGTGGGTATACCTCTCACTACGGTCTGGGAATAACATCATGGTGGATCTTTATTGTAATAGATTATAATCTGGGGTATGGACGTAGGTATACCTCTCACTGATCTGTCGGAAATAACAATGTGTGGATTTATTGTATATGATTATAATCTGGGGTTACGGAGTAGGGTTATACTCTCACTACTGTCTGGGAAATAACATCAGTGTGGATCTTTATTGTATATAGATTATAATCTGGGGTGGCTAGGGACGTAGGTAACCTCTCACTACGTCTGGGAAATAACATCATGTGTGGATCTGTATTGTAGATAGATATAATGGGGTATGGACGTAGGGTTATACCTCCACTACTGTACTGGGAAATAATCATGTGTGGATCTTTATTGTATATCGAGATTATAATCTGGGTATCGGACGTAGGGTTATACCTCTCACTACTGTCTGGAAATAACATCCTGTGTGGATCTTTATTGTATAGATTAATATGGGTAGGAGTAGGGTTTATACCCTCTACTACTGTCTGGGAAATAACATCAGTGTGGATCATTATTGTATATAGATTATAATCTGGGGGTTATGGAAGTAGGGTTATACCTTCACTACTGTCTGGGAAATAACTCATGTGTGGATCTTTATGTATATAGATTATAATCTGGGGTATGGACGGAGGGTTATACATACTACTGTCTGGGAAATAACATCATGTGTGGAATCTTATTGTATATAGTATAATCGGGTAGTAGACGTAGGGTATACCTCTCACTATGTTGGGAAATAAACATCATGTGTGGATCTTTATTTATATAGATTATAATCTGGGGTAGGACGTAGGTTATACCTCCACTACTGTCGGGAAATAACATCATGTTGGGATCTTATTGTAATAGTTTAATCTGGGGTATGGACGTAGGGTTATACCCTCACTACTGTGCTGGAAATAACATCATGTGGTGGATCTGTATTTGTATTAGATTATAATCTGGGGTAGGAAGTTAGGGTTATACCTCTCACTACTGTCTGGGAATACATAGTGTGGATCTTTATTGTATAGATTTAATCTGGGGTATGGACGTATGGTTTTACCTCTCACTACTGTTGGGAAAATAACATCATGTGTGGAATTTATTGTATATGATTATAATCTGGGGTATCGGAGTGGGTAACCTATCACTACTGTCTGGGAAAATAAACATCATGTTGGGATCTTTATTGTATATAGATGATAATCTGGGGGTAGAGTATGGTTGGGTTATACCTCTACTATACATGTCTGGGACAAATAACATCATGTGTGGATCATTTATGTATAGAGATTATTAATCGGGTATGGACGTAGGGTTAGACTCTGCACGTCTGTCTGGGAAATCGAAATCATGGTGATGCGATCTTTATTGTATATAGATTATAATCTGGGGTATGGACAGTAGGGTTTATACCATCCTCAAACTACTGTCTGGGAAAAAACATCATGTGTGGATATCTTTATGAGATAGATTAAATCTGGGGTATGGAGTAGGGTTATACTCTCAGACTGTCGGGAAGGAAATAAACTCATTGTGGGATCTTTATTGTATTAGATTATAATTGGGGTATGGATCGTAGGGTTTATACTCTCACTACGTTGGGGAAATAATCAGGTGTGGATCTTTATTGTATATAGATAGTAATCTGGGGTTGGACGTAGGTTATACACTTCAATACGGTCTGGAGAAATAACATAGTGTGGATCTTATTTAACTAATGCTATAATCGGGGTATGGGACGAGGGGTTACTCCACTACTGTCTGGGAAATAAATATGTGTGGATCTTGATTGTTTATAGATTGTAATCTGGGGGGTTGGATGTAGGGTTATACTCTACAATACGTTGGGAAATAACATCATGTGTGGATCTTTATTGTATATAGATTATAATCTGGGGTATGGATGTAGGGTTATACCTCTCACTACTGTCTGGGAAATAACATCATGTGTGGATCTTTATTGTATATAGATTATAATCTGGGGTAACAGTCTAGGGATATGATCTAGAGGAATATTCTAGAGAGACAATCTAAGGATATGATCCAGAGATATATTCTAGAGAGACAATCTCGGGATATGATCCAGAGATATATTCTAGAGAGACAATCTAGGGATATGATCTATAGATATATGTTACAAAGACAGTCTAGCAATACAGTCTAGGGATATGATATAGAAATATATTCTGGAGAGACAGTCTAGGGATATGATCTAGAGGAATATTCTAGAGAGACAATCTAGGTATATAATCTAGAGGAATATTCTAGAGAGACAATCTAAGGATATGATCCAGAGATATATTCTAGAGAGACAATCTAGGGATATGATCCAGAGATATATTTCTAGAAGACAGTCTAGGGATATGACATGATTATCTATTCTAGAAAGACAGTCTAGCAATACGGTCTAGGGATATGATATAGAAATATATTCTGGGAGACAGTCTAGGTATATATCTAGAGGATATTCAGAGAGACAATCTAAGATATGATCAGAAGATATATTCTAAGAGACGAATCTAGGATAGATCCAGAGATATATTCTAGAGAGACAGTCTAGAGATATGATCTATAGATATATTCTAGAAAGACAGTCTAGCAATACAGTCTAGGGATATGATATAGAAATATATTCTGGAGAGACAGTCTAGGGATATGATCTAGAGGAATATTCTAGAGAGACAATCTAGGGATATGATCCAGAGATATATTCTAGAGAGACAATCTAGGGATATGATCCAGGATATTTTCTAGAGAGACACCTAGGTATATGATCTAAAGAATATTCTAGAGATAACTTCAGTATCATGACGATAGATATATTCTAGAGAGGCAGTCTAGCAATACAGTCTAGGGATATGATATAGAAATATATTCTGGAGAGACATCTGGATATGTACTATATATATACTAACTTTAAGTCCAGGTGATCTAACTGATTTCAATCAACAGATATACCATGACCTGGATGAATTGAGAACCTCCACAACCAGATCTAGAAGATATTCTAGAGACACATCTCAGGGATCTGATTGAGCGATACAGTCTAGGGAAACATCTAGGATATGTCCTTGAATATATTCAAGAGAGACAGTCTAGGATAGGATCTAGTGATACATTATAGTGGTACAGTCTAGCTATACAGTCTAGGATATATTCTTAGAGTCCAAGAATATGATCTAGCGATGCAGTTTAAGCATACAGTCTAGTATGCAATCCTAGGAAAACAGTCTAGAAAAGTGATCTAGAATATATTCTAGTGAACAGTCTAGTTGATACATTATAAGGATACACCTAGCGATATATATTTCTGTACAGTCTAGGGATATGATCTAGATTATGTTTCCTGTACAGTCTAGGGATATATCTAGAGATATATCTGTACAGTCTAGGATATGATCTAGAGATAGTTCTGTACGTCTGGGATATGATAGGATATGTTCTGTAAAGTCTGGGATAGACAAGATTGTATTTCTGTACAGTCAGGGATATGATCTAGAGATATCTTCCGTACAGTCTAGGATATGATCTAGATATATTTCTGTACAGGTCTAGGGATATGACTAGAGATATGTTCTGTACGGTCTAGGATTGATCTAGAGATGTATTCCTGTACAGTTCGAGGGTATGATCTAGAGATATATTCTCTTACAGTCTAGGGATATGATCTACGCAGATAGGTTTTCTGTACAGTCTAGGGATATGATCTAGAGATATATTCTGTACGTCGATGGATATGATCTAGAGATATATTCTGTACAGTCTAGGGATATGATCAGGATTGTTCTGTACAGTCTAGGATAAATGGCAGAGATAATTCGTACAGTCTAGGGATATGATCTAGATTTATATTCTGTACAGTCTAGGTATGATCTAGAGATATTCGTACAGTCAGTGCTATATCTAGAGATATATTCTGTTACAGTCATGGATTGAATCTAGACATATTTCTGTACAGTCTAGGGATTGATCTAGAGATATGTTTCTGTAACATTCCTAGGGATATGATCTAGAGATAATTCTGTAAGTCTAGGGATATGATCTAGAGATATATTCTGTAACAGTCTAGGGATATATCTAGAGATATGTTCTGTAACGTCTAGGGATATGATCTAGAGATATGTTCTGTAACAGTCTAGTAATATGATCTAGAGATCTGTCAGTCTAGGATATTGATCTAGAGATATATTCTGTACAGTTCTAGGATATGATCTGATATGTTCTGTACATCTAGTCTAAGGGATATGATCTAGAGATGTTTCTGTCCAGTCTAGGGATATGACTAGAGATCTGCGTACAGTCTAGGGATATGATCTAGAGATATATTCTGTACAGTACTAGGGATATGATCTAAGATATGTTCTGTCCAGTCTAGGATATATCTAAGATATATTCTGTACATTCGGGATATGATCTAGAGAATATATTCTGGTACATTCTAGGATATGATCTAGAGATATATTTTCTGTACAGTCTAGGGATATGATCTAAGATATGTTCTGTACGGGCTAGGGATTGATCTAAATGTATTCTGTACAGTCTAGGGATATGACTAGAATATATGCTGTACATTCTAGGGATATGATCTAGAGATATGTTCTGTACAGTCTAGGGATCCTGTCTAGAGAATATGTTCTGTACGGTCTATGGATATATCTAGAGATGTATTCTGTACAGTCTAGGGATATAATCTAGAGATATATTCTGTACATTCTAGGGATATGATCTAGAGATATTCTGTACAGTCTAGGCTATGTTCATTTATATTCTGTACAGTCTAGGGATATGATCTAGAGATATATTCCTGTACAGCTCTAGTGATATAGCTAGAGATTATTCTGTAAACAGTCTAGATATAATCTATAGATTATCTGTACAGTCGGGATATGATCTGGAGATATGTTCTGTACGTCTAGGGATGATCTGAGATATATTCTGTACAGTCTAGGGATATGATCTAGAGATATATTCTGTACATCTAGGGATATGACCTAGAGATATGTTCTGTACAGTCTAGGGATCTGATCGTAGAGTATGTTCTGTACGTCGATATATTATCGAGAGTATATCTGTACAGTCTAGGGATTGATCTAGAGATATATTCTGTACAGTCTATGGATATGATCTAGATGAATGTTTCTGTACATTCTAGGGATACGATCTATAGATATGTTCTGTACAGTCTAGGGATATGATCTAGAGATATATTCTGTACATCTAGGGTTGATTAGAGTATGATTCTTAATTCTGGGATTGATCTAGAGATATTGTTCTGTACAGTCTAGGGATATGATCTAGAGATTATTCTGTACAGTCTAGGATATGATCTAGAGATATATTCTGTACAGTCTAGGGATATGATCTAGAGATATATTCTGTACAGTCTAGGGATATGTTCTAGAGATATGTTCTGTACAGTCTAGGATATGATCTAGAGATATATTCTGTACATCTAGGGATATGATCAGAGATATGTTATGTGACAGTCTAGGGATATGATCTAGAGATATATTCTGTTCAGTCTAAGGGTATACTAGAGATATGTTCTGTACAGTCTAGGGATATGATCTAGGAGTATATTTGTACAGTCTAGGAGATGTGATCTAGAGATATTTTCTGTACAGTCTAGGGATATGATCTAGAGATATATTCTGTACATGTCTAGGGCTATATCTAGAGATATGTTCTGGTAATAGTCTAGGGATATGATCTAGAGATATATTCTGTAACAGTCTAGGGATATTCTAGAGATATATTCTGTACATCTAGATATGATCTAGAGATATGTCTGTTCAAGTCTAGGGATATGATCTAGAGATATGTTCTGTACAGTCTAGTAATATGATCTAGAGATATGTTCTTACAGTCTAGGGATATGATCTAGAGATATGTTCTGTACAGTCTAGGGATATGATTCTAGAGCTATTTGCTGTCTAGTCTAGGATTATCTATAGATATGTCTGTACTTAGGGATATGATCTAGAGATAGTATTCCTGTAAGGGATAGATCTAGGATATGTTCGTACAGTACTAGGGAATGAATCTGAGAGTATTCTGTACAGTCAGGATGCGGTGTTTTGGTTTTCTTGTAAGTAATGGAAGTTGGTTTTGTGCCTTTACGTTAGAATTTCATTTAGAAACAGACCCAGATGTATTTTCCATTCTGTTTTAATAGTCCACTGGTTCAATAAACAGATATAACATACGCCAATTGCAATTTATGGATGGAAACAATCTTGATAAATTCAAAAGAACATGGCAATAAATCCCAATGATTTTTATAAAATATATTAGTACTTTTATTGTAAAGTTGAGTTTATTTTCACACTCCCATGTCCTAGAGTATGAAATTCACACTACAGTTCCCCTTAAATTATGTCAATAAATCTCTTTACAATCGGGATTGTCTACTGGCATAGAAGGACCAGAATCCTCCAGGAGAACATTGTACCTGATCAAAGCCAACTTTACTGCCAGTGCAACTTCTTCGTCTGAGTCCTTCAATTTAATAGTGTCATATACCAGTATCTACAGTCTACAGTTCTATAAATATGGCCTAGGGACCCTCTAAGACGAATGACATTTTCTGTCTTTATACCCTCTGCCTTGAAAAGGTGATTTTTTCCAGGGAGACGTCCACACACTGACCAGGCAATGAAACCATGTCTGTCCACTGGCGAGGGGGCGTGTACCTGCTGCAGAGAATGATGGGAACACATTTACACAATCCCCAAATTTAATCTGGGGCATAATTATCACGGGATCAGGAGCGAAACGCATAGGGGGCGGAGCCAGGGGGGGGGGGGCACCGTTTCTTATTTTTTCTATGACAATATAACCTCCTCCCAGAAAAACCACTGTGGATGAAGCAGCGATAGGGGCCCCATCATAGTTTTTTGCTAGGGAGGGCCATTGATCCCTAGTTACACTGCTGATCATTTGTGGGTGGGATTGTAGACTATGATCAGGCAGTACTTTTGGTGGGTATTGCAAGACTGATCAGCAGTACTTTGTGGGTGGGATTAAATCTGATCAGGCAGTCTTCTGTTTTTGGTGGGATTGAGATGACTGATCAGGCCAGTACTTTGTGGTTGGGATTGTGCTGATCAGGTAGTATTTGTGGTGGGACAAAGACTGATCAGGCAGTACTTGTGGGGGGGGTTAGACTAATCAGGTAGTTCTTTGTGGGTGGGATGTGGTCGACGGATCAGGCAGTACTTTGTGGGTGGGATTGAAGACTGATCAGGTAGTACTTTGTTTGGTGGGATTGAAGACTGATCAGGCATTACTTTGTGGGTGGGATTGTAGACTGATCAGGTAGTACTTTGTGGATGGGACTAAAGACTGACAGCCGTACTTTGTGGGGGGGGGGTGAAGACTAATCAGGTAGTTCTTTGTGGGTGGGATTGTAGACTGATCAGGCAGTACTTTGTGGGTGGGATTGAAGACTGATCAGGCAGTACTTTGTTGTTGGATTGAAGACAGATCAGGCAGTACTTTGTGGGTGGGATGTGACTGATCAGGTAGTACTTTGTGGGTGGGACTAAAGATGATCAGGCAGTACTTTTGGGGGGTTTTGGGGGGGTTGAGACTGATCAGGCGTAACTTTGTGGGTGGTATGAAACTGATCAGGCAGTACTTTGTGGTGGACGAAGACTGATCAGGCAGTTACTTTGTGGATGGGACTGAAGACTGATCAATTAGTACTTTGTGGGTGGGACTAAAGACTGATCAGGCAGTACTTTGTGGTGGGATTGAGACTGATCAGGCAGTTCTTTGTGTGTGGATTGAAGACGGATCAGGCAGTACTTTGTGGGTGGGATTGAGACTGATCAGGCGGCGTACTTTGGGTGGGGACTAGACGGATCAGCAGTACTTTGTGTGGGATTGAAGACTGTCAGGCAGTTCTTTGTGGGTGGGACTGAAGACTGATCAGGCAGTACTTTGTTGGGGGACTGAAGACTGATCGGTAGTACTTCTTTGTGGGTGGGACTAAAGACGGATCAGGCGGTTCTTGGGGGTGGGAAGTGAACTGATCAGGCATACTTTGTGGGTGGGATTGAGACTGATCAGGCCGTAACTTTTGGGTGGGACGAAGACTGAAGCAGGCAGTACTTTGTGGTGTGGATTGAAGACTGATCAGCAAGTTCTTTGTGGGGTGGGACTGAAGACTGATCAGGCAGTACTTTGTGGTGGGACTGAAACTGATCAGGTAGTACTTTGTGGGTGGGACGAAAGACTGATCAGGCAGTACTTTGGTTGTGGGACTAAAGACTGATCAGGCAGTATATTGTGGGTGGGACTAAGACTGACATGCAGTACTTGTGGGTGGGATGAAGATTGGTCAGATGGACTTTGTGGTAGGACTGAAAACATTCAGTAGTTCCACTACCACCCCTACCCGTCTGTATTAAGGTTTAAACTATACTTTTGTATGCAAAAAACATTCACACATTTCCCCTACTATATTATATTTCTCTATTTACAGTATACAATCGATTCACATAATCGTACAAAATGTACAAAGAGACAAAATTACCCCTGGAGCTCACACGTCTATAATTTCCTGTCTACACATATAAATATTCCACACTAACTGGTGCTGTACTGCATGCCAAACCACACACACAGATTGCACTAGGGATTGTAGCTCCTGGATGCACCTTGCACAGCTACCTCTATCATTACAGTGTTTTTACTTTAAGGCCCTTACACATACACATCAATCAATTCCATCACTTCCACACCAGGAACACGAGCGCTAAACGTCACACCTACAATAATCCCCGAAAATCACAGATGTAGTCACAATCTTTACAACTCACACACAAACAATTTATTCTGTGTTAGTCACACACCTCACAATCTGATTGAACAACCTTTAAACTTCTACCCCTACTGTGTAATACCTCTTTTAATAGACTGGAATACATTGCTAGCTTATTAGTTACACATTGTTGCAACAGCTGTATGGAGATTGTACATAGATTGTAGGTGGTTAGGTTGGATACGTCGTTACTTGGTGAGGGAAGATTCTTTATTCCTCCTTATCCCTATAGAGATGTCCGACTTCGCAAAATCCGTTCCGCTCGAAAATCCGCAGCGGCACCCGTTAAAAATGGAAATATCTGAAATAACCAAGTATTCTCGGTATTTTCGAAAATTTTAGAAATCTGTATTAACTCAATAAGAACAATCCTCGTATTTCGCATTTTTTTCGAAAATACGAGAAATCTCGAAATTTCGAAATTTTCGAAAATACGAGAAATCCTGGTTCAGAAGTTTCGGAAGGCGAAATCCGGAAAATCCGTTTCGCGAACGGGATAAATCCGCGGCTCCCGGGTTCGGATCCGCAAACCGGCCATCCATAATCCCTTATGTGTGAAAAGTGGTTCATTATGTCATTATTCTGACATTGTCTATGTCCCTTTAAGTCTTTAGGATACCCAGTCCCCTCCTATGTTCTCTGTTGACAGCTCTGATTGGCTGAACTTGTTTCCATTGCTGGTTACTCTCAGTATCAACTCCTTGGTGCTCTGGCGGAACCTCTGCTGGGTGAAGTAGAAAAGATGGGGTCCAGGACCACTGTTCATACTGGCAAATGGCCTCGTACACTTGTACACGATGCAAACTATCGGCAGGACCAAACGGGACTCTTGCTGGGAACGCACCACTAGATAAAGGGTCCTTGGGGAGGTGGAAAGGAAGAAGCTCACGGCAAAGACATGCCCACAATGATATCATGCGAATGGCTTTGTCTTTTCTGACGCCGAGCCATGGACTTTGATGTCATCTCTCTGGCAAGAGAATTCGGGTCATCAGCAATAAGGTTAAATAGCCACAAAGGGAATGAGGAAAGCCAGTTTAGTGAGGGCTATGCCATATGGAAAATAACTCTCCGAATCCCAGGTTGGCTCAGGTCGTAACAAACACGTCCTGTTCCTCTGGGCTGGGCCCGTGGACGGCGTAGACAACTTTGACACACTAACCACCACCACAACCAGACATCCCGCAGACCACCCAGGTAACTTCTTGGCTCTTTTCTTGTGCCAGACGGCGTGGTGGATGCCCCATGTATCTCCTGGAAACTCATGCCATGTAGGAACATGATGCTGCGTGTAAGGTTGGTGAGAACTGAAACCTACAAACCTACAGGTGAAATCCCGAAGGGCCAGTAGTCTTGAATGGGTGTAATTGTAAATAAGGAGAGGCATGGTAACAGACGTCACATCAGGTCGATCCCACGGCCAATTTCAACATGTAGATGGCCGTATCGGGTGAGATTTTTTCTTGGATAGGGCGATGATTTGGAGGATGACGATGAAGTTACGAGGGAGAACGAAGCAGAACCCACTGAATAGACCACGGGAGAAGAACTTGTTTGGAACTCTTCGTGGAATGCAGAATTTGTCCCCATAAAGTTCCTGATCACGTCTCTCATGGTTGTGTTTTGGTGTAGAACGTAGGTCACAGTTTTGCAAACCAGGAACTGGAGAAACCAGAGTATTATGGGATGTTCGTACAGCATAATATCCGTGATAGTTTATCCAACAGGGAATGTAGCCAGCTGTACAGCGCGAAATGATGGTGGATAAAGGGTCCATTCAAATCATTGCTCTAACTTGTATTTTTTTTAAATCTTCATTTACAGCGCTTATCACATTGGGACAAATGCTAAGCACAACCATAAGCAGAAGTAAACTACAGTCCTCTACAGACTGCAGAGCTACTGTCACTAGCGATATAAATGACTACATTACCAACAATTAGCTTATTACTAGAAAAACCAGTGACAATAAATCACAATTACCCGTATAATAGAAGTCGCGAGCGGTCAATATTATACATATTATAAATATTGTAATTAAAGAGGTTCAATGAATATGTGGTAGCATAATGTTTGCTTTAAATACAGGAAAGAGGGGATTCGCTAAAGAGGATACAAGTCTTGGGGGGGGTCCATATTTTTTTCACATTACAAAGAATAAAACTGGTCCTCCTTATGACTGATTACTAACACAAATAACATTGATGTCTGCATTCTTAATTTTTTGTGACAGTTAGATGGCGTATAGTTTCCTTGAATAGTAACACTAAATGGCTGTAATTCATTAGTTATTTCAAGTCATTGTTTTACAGGGTAAATAAAATAACCACGCGTGCGATATAGTAAGGTGACACCCATTTATTCGGTTATCATACTAAGATGACCTCATACCTCATGCCAGCGCCTCTCAGGCGACATTTCTCCTCACTTCTCCTAGTTCTCTTCAATAAAGTTGTATATAAAGGTGACCACCTTTCATTGGGTAACTAAGATAATCATGACAAGCTGTCAGAACATTCTAGCTTCCTTTATTCAAATGATTTAACTGAAATCTTGCTATGATTTATCTTAGTTAAGCAATGATAGGCCTATCACCTTTATACCACCATGTTATTTATATTTCAAGAAGGGGGTTCTACCTGTAACTTATTACCATGCTTATATATCCTACCTAACTACAAATATGTGCTGTCTGGACCATTCATTATTTATTGGACATGCAGATGCTCGATAGTTTCCTTGAAATGTTAAAACTATAAATGGCTGTAAGTATTTATTTCAAGTCCATTGTGTTATCAGGTTTATCTTACTTGCCCTTGTGTGAAATAAAATCGTAACATGCGTATAGCATTGGAATCAAGTGCTGATATAAAGTTACGAGATGAAGTAAAAGGAATTCCATGTGGATTACTCTGCCCCGTGTCTCTACAGATGTGTTAGTATTTCCTATCTTGGTCCAGGCAGTTCTATCTAATAATTTGCATTGATCCAATATTCCGCCAATTACAATAGATCTAATTAAGAACTGCCTGATCCGTTAAAAAAAATTCCACTTTGTTATTGTTTTATTTGATAGGGGTTACCCTGTAAACTTGTGATTGGTTACACGAGTCCACGAATTGTGATTGGTTTAACCACGACACATCCACGTTTTTCCAGTATTTCCAGTAATAACCAGTTTGTTTTATGATCCCTTTAGGCGAGGGCCACATAGAACACGCACGATTGCACAAAGCGTTGCACGTGATGTAACGCTTGCTTCCCTCGCGTGCTACTTGCCCCTTTAAAAGAACTGAAGAAAGCCACAACAAACAGAAAGAATCCACTGAACATAGGAACGGTGGGGGATTAAAATTCTGCAGACTCCTCTGGGTCCGTCTTTCCCTTTTTACAGATCCAATGACCAATATCATGGGCGTCGTGTAACATCCCATGCACAGTCATAATGATCCATATGTGTACATCTGTCACTTATGTGTGGGGCTATAGACAGTGACCTGTATATTTTATAATGAAGACATTTCCCATTCATCTCTCCCCTGTAGTTAAATGGAAGTGACAACGTAACCTTCTAAAACGAAGCTAAAAATGTAATGATTTAATATCCCCGACATCCCTGTTAACAACGAGACTAAGAGACATGACCAGGGGTCAAGATTGGTAATATGCACTCACAAAGTAGCACGCGGTGACTTATCTCGCTGGCCCATTTTCCAGACTGTACTAGATCTCTGTTTCTGCCCTCTTGCTTCTGACTGTTTTTAATCCCTAACCCAGACAGATTAACCTGTTGCACCTAGCAGCAAAAGGAACAACCCCAGGTCAGCAGCTGCCTGTCACCTAAACTGTCTCAATCCAACGTGACATCACAGCCTCGCCCATAGTTGACATTGGGTTTATAGAAATCACCCTTTCTCTACAGATCACCTTAGTTTCACTTTGAAACAGGAGGAACATTTCTCCTGTTTCATGTGTAGTGCCACGACTCACATTGATTTAATGTTCACCAGGGCGCAGTACGAGGAGAAACCAACACCATGCGTCTCAGCCAATCACGGTCACAGCTGCCTGCCGGCCCCTTCTGCTTGCTTCTGTGCATGTAAACACACTCAGAAGGAAGGCGGTGGGAACAGGGCTGTGTAATACATTTAGGGGCGATGGAGTGTTAAGAACGCATGTGAGGTCGAGCAAGAAGAATAGGTATACATGCCTGAACTATCACATACATCATCCCCACACCCTCCAATGTAATATTTATTATAGGTTTAGCCTCAACCCCAGTGAACGGTAATTGGGAAAATGTTCCAATGGCATTAATGTTGTATACAGAATAGCCCTACAGGCAGCAATTGTGTATCGCATGTAAATCTGACAGCTGATTGTTACTTTTAGGGTGCTGGTCCCCCTATCGCGATCTCCGATATCGCTTTGCTGGTTCCCACTTGGGCTCTGCGCTCGGATCTGTATGTGGACACGGACTTCTAGTGCCTATTGCATGTGGTTCAATATCACTGATGGGTAAAGATCACAGAGCGCACGAATATCCACCCACAATGCATCTTGACAGGAATCCTGTATCGCGCTTATTGTGATACTAGCAGGGCAGATTTAAGCTTTGTTTTTTTTGTTTTCTCCCCTGGCCAGTAACTTGTACTGCCTGTGCCCCCGAACGTGGTCCCTTATTGGTCTGAATAGCTCTGCCGCCCCTAGCAAAATCCACAAATCACTGCCCGTTTCCAATTTAACAGAAACTGTAAAGGTTCTTTTGCTGCCCCTGTGGCTGTACTGGCTACATAACATCTCTTATTGTACATAAATAAAGAACTAAACTGAAGCATCAGACACCTATTCCCCAATACTGGAAAACTTTGTATATTCTCATACATTCCCATAATCACCAATTAACCGCAAAGGAAATTATTTTATTTTTACCTTTCTTATGTCCTTTGAGACACTTCATACACATTCCACAGAATTTCAACCAGGTGGCCAGCTACCAGGAGCATAGGGCCGCCAGAGCCCAGGGGCCCATTTTCTAATTTTTCTTGGCAGATATGCCTCCTCCCATAACAACCACAGTGGATGAAGTGCGGATAGGGGGCCTACATCATGCCATCATAGATTTGCTGGGGGGCCCTGTGATTCCTAGTTAGCGCCCTGATTTCATCCGCATGATAAGTTTCCCTGTATGAATCAGGTAAAAACACCTACAACACCAGGAAAGCTATGATCATCAGACAGGTCAGTAGAAAGGGCCATACAGCGAGACAGACAGAGCAAATTGGAATATGAATGGAACGTTCCTGTAAATTGAATCTTGTTGTCGTAAATTTTACGTTTTTGGGGCTTTTTGGAATCTTGTTTCTTTGAAACAACGATCCCCAATGAGGAGAATATTTTAAATGATTTTTAGTGAGCGCACAACGAGGGATAAATGATCTTTCTTCCGCGAGTCAATCCCGTGAAATAAATTACCTTTTCAGCAGGTCCAGATTAACCCTTTCTGCCCAGAACCTTGTAACGATTTGTCCCTTGATGACACAAAGTGGTCAAGAGCATTCTTCCTCTTTCTTTTTCATATAAACTGAATAAGGAACAGACGCAGTTCACACTTGAAAAATCTTCCTCAAATTCTCAATCATTGCAAAAAGCCACAAATTTAGATGGGGAGACCAAATATATGCAAAAACTCCCCCAGGCCTCCAAACCACGTCCCCGTGATAATTTAGGCAGGCACATTTGCATGCTTTAAAATAGCAGCAAGGTGAAGATAAAGGGATAGTCTGCACCCTATTGTGCCAGTGGCTGCTCATTGAACTGCTGTGGATCCTCTGGTTCCGTTTACAATACACAATGGTAATTGGCCAAGGTAACTGACTAGAAGTGTAAATGTAGTCATTAACATGATCTATGTTTACATTTGGTAGCAGCCAACCTCAATGGTGGCAATTATTTCACTTCCATATTAGTTAATTCTTCAAACCCAGGGAGAGTAAATAAACTTAGTTACAGGTGTCATTGTATGTAGGTTCCCGCACCACCATAAAACGGGGATGGTAAAACCGTCTCCGCCTCTCCCTCCCTACTCTGCAATCCAGCCCATCCAGGAATCTATATACCATATATATAATTGTAGCTATATCTACATTATATAATTGTAGCTAGATCACATATATAAGTTGTGCTATATACTATATATATAATTGTAGCTATATCAATATATATAATGCGTCTGTCCATCTTTTAGAAATCTGTATGTGTACCCAACTTTAGACGGTTGGTCTATCTGATTGGGAAAATTGTATGAATTGACCGAACTTATCCTTTAATCGGACCATTGGGCCATCCATACTTGGGCAGCACTATGACATTACAATGATAAACAGGCCACTTTGTTATGTAGAATTGTGGGACCCATCTCATAAACATTGGGACCACCCACCTATTTACATATTCAAACCCCTGGGATTTGTTCATACTTGGTGAATCCAACTTGTTACAACCCCATCACCCCCACCCCTCTCATGATCTGGTTAAAGAGAACTATGCCAAATCATCCTTCCATGCTCTTTAAGCCTGTCATACCCTACAGACTAAATAGCGTGATGTCATCGGATCTATGATATCATTAGATCTCTGGTGCATTAGATTTAATGATGTCATTTAGCTCGACCACTACTGAATATAGCAGCAACGTCACCCCGTCCTTCGTACGACTAATGCATACTTATCCTTTAACCTAGTTTCTTGGTTAATCCACAAGGACGTGAGTCACGGATATTTAATTCTTCTTGGACCTTCACAACAACCAAAAGGACACAACATCCCTAAACATTAATGAACGTTCATTGTGATGCGTAAGACCAGAGTCACGGCCTACTCTGTCGTCACGTCTCGTGGACGTTTTTTATCGTTAGACTCTTCTGGTTTTTTTTTCTTTTCCGTTCAATGTTCACCAGCGACCGTAGTCAACGTCTGAACCAATGTTGCCAAACGCCAATGTTGGCTGCTGTCCCCTTGATTGGGCCTCATGAGAGTGCGGGGGCAGTCAATATCCACAGTTGCACTCCTGGAATCTGTCCAACCCCAGGCAAGCATTTATCAGAGGACACAGGCAGGTCCAGTTGTTGGACTGAACTGTTGGGGGGCCCAAAATTATCGAGATTAGGGGCCAACCTAACATTTTAATAATCGCTAAAAAGTAAATCATCATTTACATAATCTTACTCGCTACGGAACTCACACCTGACAATTAAACTACATTTCTAACCAGTTACTTTGCTTGTATGTACTTTAGTCCGTTTCTTTAAATTTTTTTGCCACCTGTGACAGTTCTGAATGCCTGCCCATGTACCCTACGCATTACTGCGCCCACCGCAACCCGGGCTAGGTTGTATGAGGCTTCCTGGAATGGCGTGTTAAACATTTTCGGGAGTTCATAAGGCTTATTTATTCATTAAAGGGGAAGTTCAGTGCAATTACATTTGCTTTCAGAAATAAGAGCATATTTTTTTCACTCCCAATGACCTTAATAACTGCCAATTCAGCATTGTGTCTGTGTATAAATAAATGTAACTGAAATCGGACTCCTGTTTTGCAGGACCCCTAGTAGAGACCGTTATGTTTTGCCCTTGACCCAGGCGCCATGTTGATGTCAGCGTGCTGCTCAGTAGAGATCTGAGCATGTGTGACCCATCCAACAGCCAATCAGTAGAAATGACTGTTAGGAACATTTCCTCGAAGGAAGTGGATGCAGTACCTGGAAGAGAGGGACCATTAGAACCTGAAACTGTCAGCTCACTAATTGTCACAGCATGAACAGCAAAGGGTTATGAATCAACTGATTTACATAATGGGATGATATGTATAATAACTAAGGAGGCTTTACAACAACACTAACAAATTTACACAAATATTCATCAATTTCCACTGACTGTCCCTTTAAACTTACAGAATGGAAATGAATACGAGTTCCACAGGAACGTTTCCAAGCAAACAAAATGAGACGTAAATAAATTGACAGTGAAATGATATGGGAGGAACTACAAAGTCGGTAAGACCCTGTAGATGTTCCCCCAGCACCCCATAACTGATTCTATCACATAGAAGACAGTCAGTATCTAACCAGAGAGAGAGGACAGTCAGTATCTAACCAGAGAGAGAAGACAGCCCAGTATCTAACCATGAGAGAGAGACAGTCCAGTATTAACCAGAGAGATACAGTCATATCAAAGTCAGTTATCTAACCAGAAGATGACATCATTACTAACCAGAGAAGAGACAGTCATTATCTAACCAAGAACACGTTCATCAACCGAACGGACAGTCATTATCTAACACAGAGACAGAGACGTCATCTAACCAGAGACGAAGACAGGGCCTATCTAACCAGAGAAGATAGAATCCATTTTTTCTAACTAGAGAGATAGACAGTCATTATCTAACTAGAGAGAAAGCACCGTCATTCTCTAACTAGAGAGATCACACATATTATCTAACCTAGAGAAAGAGACGTCCCATTATCCTCACAGAGAGAGAGAGATAACAGTGCGTTATCTAACATTATCATAACCAGATAGAGACGGTGATTATCTAACAGAGATAGCCAGTCCCTTTTCTCAACTAGAGAGATAGACAGTCTTATCTAACTAGAGAGATACACAGAATTATCTAACGAGAGAAGAGACTCTCATTACTCACCAAGACAAGAGAGTGAGATAGACAGTCATAATCTACATGATCTAACCAAGAGAGACAGGATTCACTCTACCAAAGAGAGAGATAGTCATTATCTCCTACTAGAGAGATAAGACGTCATTAATCTAACCAAGAGAGAGACAGTCATTAAATCTAACATTATATAACCCAGAGAGAGGAGAGCAGAAGTTCATTATCTACATTATCTAACCGAGAGAGGAACATTGATTTACTGGAGACTCATGATCTAACAGAGAATAACTAAAAGATATCATTATCTTCTAACCGAGAGAGAGAGAAAGTCATTACTAACATCTCTAACCAGAGAGAGAGACAGTCATTAACTAACCAAGAGAGAGACCAGTCATTAACTAAACCAGAGAGAAGAGACAATCCATGTATCTAACCAGAGAATGACACGCATTATCTAACCAAGGGATAGACGTCATATCTAACCAAGGGTATAGATAGTCATTATCTACCAGATAGAGAGAGATATGCCATTATCTGTAACTAGAGAGAGCAAGTCTTTGCCTACCAGAAGACATAATTATTTTTTAACCATAGTG
>JAACNH010000058.1:354908-369169 GCA_019447015.1 Hymenochirus boettgeri
GGGAATTTTGCGTTCCCACATTTCCATTTTGGTGGAAAATCGCGGGCGCAATCATGAGCGCGAAACACGTGCGCCAACGTGTGAAAAACACGTCAGTGGGGCCTAGCCCTTACACAAGTTAAAAATCGCACTAGTGGGTCTACCTGTCAGTTCACACTGTGATTTAGCATTTATTACTGGAGAACTCGCTGGATGGGAGATTATGGTTAATGCAGTAAGAAATGAACTTCCCCTTTAATATCCATGTTCTTGCAGGCTGGCCCAATACTCGTACTACCGGCCCCTTAATGAACCTGGGAGGTCGCACTGAGCCACACTGGGATGGGAACAGAATTTCTATTTTTAGACAAAATCCAGAAAAGCCTTGCATACAACCGGTAATAATCTCATGAATGGGGAAATGGTAGCATGTTTTGCATTGTCGAAAGAGTTTGGTGGGACACGTATTGCTTGGGTTGCCCTATTAGTCTAGTTTCAAGTCTCAGCCATCGCTTCTCGCAACGGGGTTTTGGACGTCAGACATGAAAATAATGTGCACCATGTTTCATTGTATGTTCTTTGTGTCTTTCAATGTAATTCCTAATCAGAGACACTCAATAACCATTCAAAGCAGAAATCACTGCAGTTACTGCCCTCCATAGATCAGTGGCCAAGGGCATGCTCAGAATGATTAATGTGACACATTGTTTACTGTTATTCTCCAGACATGCTTTTGTTTTGTGTTTATAGCAAACCAGGAGGACAAAAATTGTTTCCATGTGGCTTTAGCAATTCCGTACAAATATACAGAAGTTGTTAACTTTCGTTGGAAGCCTCAATTTCATGGTCTCCATTTACTATTGGACTTAGTATTTTTCTTTCTCCCAAATGAGTCAATAATACACAAGAGTCATGATTGTTCTGTAATTTACATCCATATATTCTGTGCTTAACTATGTCATCGGTTATTATTAGGGCTTAGCTACGTCATCAGTTATAATCAGTGTTTAGCTATGTCATCAGTTATAATCAGTGTTTAACTATATCATCAGATATAATCAGTGTTTAGCTATGTCATCAGTTATAATCAGTGTTTAACTATATCATCAGTATAATCAGTTTAGCATGTCATCGATATCAGTGTTTAGCTATGTTCAGTTATAATGTGTTTAGCTATGTCATCAGTTATAAACAGTGTTTAATATTATCATCAGTTATAATCAGTGTTTAGTATGTCATCAGTTATAATCAGTGTTTAACTATATCATCAGTTATAATCAGTGTTTAGCTAGTTATCAGTTATAATCAGTGTTTAGCTATGTCATAGTTATAATCAGTGTTTAGCTATGTCATCAGTTTAATCAGTGTTTAAATAATCATCAGTTATAATCAGTGTTTAGCTATGTCATCAGTTATAAACGTGTTAACTAATCATCAGTTTAATCAGTGTTTAGCTATGTCATCAGTTATAATCAGGTTTAGTTATGTCATCAGTTATAATCAGTGATTAGCTATGTCATCAGTTATAATCAGTGTTTAGCTATGTTATCGGTTATAATCAGTGTTTAGCTATGTTATCAGTTATAATCGTGGTTTAGCTAGGTCATCCGTTTAATACGTGTTTAGCAGTCATCATTAATCCGGTTACTCTTATAGTTTATATCGTGTTTAACTATGTCATCAGTTATGAGTGTTTAATTATGTCATTAGTTATAACCCGTGTTTCAGCTATGTCAACATTTCTAATCAGTTATGTTATGTATCAGTTATAATCAGTTTAGCTATGTCATCAGTTATATCAGTGGTTTAGCTATGTCATCAGTTTATCAGTGTTTAGCTATGTCATCAGTTTATAATAGTGTTTAGTACGTTATAAGTTAAGCTGGGGACACACATTAACGATTAAGCCCCGATACCGTCGGATCCGACGGTATCGGGGCTTAATCGTTACGTGTGTACGTTCGTTTCCGAACGAGCGGCGGCCGCCAAACGATCGGGTCGGCCGAACGCTCGTTCGGGAAAGGCCGCCGAAAATTTCCATCGGCCGCGCTAGACTCCCTATAGAGGAGTCTAGCGCGGCCGATGGTAAACACAGTCCCCGAGCGTTTTCACATAGGAGAACGCTCGGGACTGTGTGTTTGCAGATCTTTGAAAGATGGCAGACAGGATCTTGCAGATCCTGTCTGTCATCTTTCAGAAATCTGTACAGTGTGTACCTAGCTTAAGACCAATGTTTAGCTATGTCATCAGTTATAATCAGTGTTTAGCTATGTTATCAGTTATAATCAGTGTTTAGCTATGTCATCAGTTACAATTAGGGCTTAGCTATGTCATCAGTTATAATCAGTGATTAGCTATGTTACCAGTTATAATCAGTGTTTAGCTATGTTATCAGTTATAATCAGTGTTTAGCTACGTCATCAGTTATAATCAGTGTTTAGCTATGTTATCAGTTATAATCAGTGTTTAGCTATGTCATCAGTTACAATTAGGGCTTAGCTATGTCATCATTTATAATTGGTGCTTAGCTATGTTATAAGTTATAATTAGGGCTTATCTATGTCATTGGTTATAATCAGTGTTTAACTGTCATCAGTTATAATCAGTGTTTAGCTATTTTATCAGTTATAATCAGTTTATCTATGTCATCGTTATAATTAGTGTTTAGTTATGTCACTAGTTATAATCAATGTTTAGCTCTGTCACCAGTTATAATCGGTGTTTAGCTATGGCATCAGTTATAATCAGTGTTTAGCTATGGCATCCGTTATATTCAGTGTTTAGCTTTGTCATTAGTTATAATCAGTGTTTAGCTATGACATCAGTTATAATCAGTGTTTAGCTATGTAATAGTTATATCAGTGTTTAGCTATGTATCAGTATATACTAAGTGTACCTGTTATAATCAGGGACATTATGGTTAGGGTAGAAAGTGGACTAGATGAGCGTATGTCTTTATACCAACCTCCAATACTTGTTACTCTGTAACTGTTATACAACCTTATTGTTAGGGTATAAAGGGTTGTGGACTAGAATGACGTATGTCTTTATATCAACCTCCACTACTATGTTACTGATGTAACACTCGTTATATAGACAGACAATTATGGTAGTGATATAAAGGTTGGACGAGATGGACATGTCTTTATACCACCTCCAATACGTTTTACAATGTCACGGTTATACAGACAATTGGGTAGGGTAGTAAAAAGGTTGGCTGATTGGACGTATCTGTTTTTTATACAACCCCAATACTAATGTTACTCGGTAACTGTTATACAGAACATTATGGTAAGGGTATAGAAGGTTTTACTAGAATTGGACGTATGTCTTTATACAACCTCCAATACTATTACGAGTACACTGTTATCCAGGACATTTGTAGGGTATAAAGGTTTGACTTAGATGGACGTATGTCTTTATACAACCTCCAATACTATGTTCTATGTAAACTGTTATACGACCTTATGTGTCAGGGTATCAGGTTGGATTTTGACTAGAGATGGGACGTAGTCTTTATACAGCCCTCCAAACTATATGTTACTAACTATGTAACTGTTTATACACAGGACATTAATGGGTATGGTATAAAGGTTGGACTAGAGTGACGTTGTCTTTATACAACCTCCAAACTATGTTACTATGTAACTGTTATCAGACATATGGTAGGGGTATAAGGTTGGACTAAATGGATTATGTCGTTATACAACCTCCATACTGGTTACTATGTAACTTTATACAGCCATTATGGGTATGGTATAAGGTGTTGACTAGATGGACCGTTGTGGTTGTATCACAACCCCCAATACTATGTTATCTATGTAACTTTATACAGACATTATGTTAGGTTATAAAGGTTGGACTTAGATGGCGTATTCTTTATACAACCTCCATAGCTTGTTACTATGTAACGGTTAAACATAATTAGGGTAGGGTAAAAGGTTTGGACTAGATTGGACGTTTGTCTATAAAATCTCCAATACATGTTACTATGGAACTGTTATAGGCGAGACATTATGGTGGGTATAAGGTTGGATAGATGGCCGTATGTCTTTATACAACCTCCAATACTATATTACTATGTAACTGTTATAACAGACATTAGGGTAGGTTATAAAAGGTGGAGTAGATGGAGGATGTCCGTGTATACAACCTCCACTACTATGTTTCTATGTTACTGTTATACAGACAATTCAATGGGTATGGTATAACGGTTGGACTAAGAATGAATGTAATTTCTTTACTAGCAACCTCCAATACTATGTTTACTGACTATGTAAACTGTTATACAGACATTATGGGTATCGGTATACAGGTTGGACTAGATGGACCGTATGTGTTTTATACAACCTCCAATACGATTGTTACTATGTCACTGTTATACAGACATTATGGGGTAGGGATATAGGGTTGGACTAGATAGACCGATTTCTTTACTACAACCTCCAAATACTATGTTGACTATAATAACTGTTCTAAAACAGACATTATGTGTAGGGTATAAAGGTTGCCTAGATGAGACGTAAGTCTTAATACAACCTCCAATAACTAATATAACTTGTAACCTGTTATACAGACATTATTGTTATGGTATAAAGGGTTATAGATTGACGTATGTGCTTATAAGTAACAACCTCCAATACTATGTTACTATTAACTGTTATACCGACATTATTGTAGGGTATAAAAGGTTATGGACTAAATGACGATGTCTTTAACAACCTCCAATCTGATGTTAGCTATTAACTGTTCTTAGCAGACATTATGGGTAGGGTAATAAAACGTTGTGGACTATATGACGTAGGTCCGTTATACAACCTCCAATACTATGTTAGCTATGTAATGTTAATACTACATTATGTGTAGGGTATAAAGTGGTTGGACTAGATGGCGGTATGTTCTTTAGACACCTCCAATACTAATGTGTTAACTAGTACTTTTATACAGACATTATGGGTATGGTGTTAAGGTAGTTGACCTAGATAAACGTCTGTCTTTATACAACTCCTCATACTACGTTTACTATGTAACTGTTATAGCAGACATTTATGGGTAGGGGGTAAAGTTGGACTAGATAACGCATTCTTTATACAACCTCCAATACTATGTTACTATGTACTGTTAGACAGACATTATGGGCAGGGTAATAAAGTTTTGGATTGATGGAGTATGATCTTTAATACCACCTTCCAATAGTAATGTGTACTATGTAACTGTTTCTACAAAAGGACTTCTGGGTGGGTATAAGGTTGGAACTAGGATGACGTATGTCCCTTTATAACAACCTCCAATACTATGTTACTTACTGTACTGTTATAACCGACATTATGGTTAGTTTTAGGGTACTATCAGGGTTGACTAAGGACGTTGTCTTTAATACACGCCCCAATACTATGTTACTTACTATGATAACTGTTATCAGACTTATGGGTAGGGTAGGAAAGGGTTGGGATAAGATGGACGTTGCTCCTTTATACAACCTCCCAATACTATGTCACTATGTAACTTTATACAGACATTATGGGGTAGGGTATAAAGGTTGGACTCGATGGACGTATGTCCTTTATACAACCTCCAATACTATGTTCCTATGTACCTTTTTTATCCGACATTATGGTAGGGTATCAAAGGGTATCAACCAGAGTGTTGGACTAGTTATAAAGGTTGGACTAGATGGACGTAATGTCTTATACAACCTCCAATTACTAGTATTACTGAATGTAACTGTTATACTAGACATTATGGGTAGGGATATAAAGCTTTGACTCGATAGACCGTTACATGTCCTTATCCAACCTCCAATACTATTTTACTATGTACCCGTTTTTATACAACATTATGGGTAGGGTATAAATGGTTTAGACTCTCGCATGGACGTATGTCTCATTCACCTCAATTACATGTTGACTATGTAACTGTTCTACAGACTTAATGGGTAGGGTTAAAGGTGGGACTAAATGGACGTAGTCGTTATACAACCTCCATACTATGTTACCTATGTACTGTTATACCAACATTATGGTATGGTATAAATTTGGACTCGCTGGACGTATGTCTTTATCAACCTCCAATACTATTTTTCCTGATGTAACTTTTTTATACAGACATGTAATGGGTAGGGTAATAAAGGTTGGACTATATTGGACGTATGTCTTTTATACAAGCCTCCACATACTATGTTACTATGTACTGTTATAACAGACTTATGGGTAGGGTATAGTTGGAACTAATAAGATCGACGTATGTCTTCATTTAGCCTCAATTACTGTTACGTGTAACTGTTATACCAGACATTATGGGTAGGGTATAAAGTTTGACTAGATGGCGTATGTCCTTTATCAACCTCAATTACTATGTTACTAGGTGTCACTGTTAACAGCATTATGGTAGGTATAAAGGTTGGACTAAATGGACGTATATCTTTTATAGGCAACCTCCAATTACTATGTTACTATGTAAACTTTTATAACAGACATTATGGGTAGGGTATAAAGGTTGAACTAAATGGAGATTGTCTTTATACAACCTCCAACTTGTTACTGTTGGACTGTGATAACAGACATTATGGTAGGGTATAAAGGTTGGACTAGATGGACGTATGTCTTTTATACAAAACCTCCAATCTACTGTTCCTATGTAACGATTATCCGACAGGTTAATTGTTCGGGTATAATGGTTGGACTAGATGGACGTATGTCTTTATACAACCTCCATACTTATGTTACTATTAACTGTTATAAACCGACATTATCGTTAAGGGTATAAAGGGTTGGACTAGATGGGAGGCGTAAATGTCTTATATACCCCTCCAATACTCATGTACGTATTTAACTGTTATATACCCGACAATTATAGGTAGGGATAAGGTGGGAACTTGGATGGACGTGGGTCTTCATTCATATCAATTACTATGTATTTAAATCTGTGTTGCCAGAGAATATACTGGGGTATACAGTGTGCCATGTATTACTGGGGTATACTGTGTTTCTAAAGAGGGGGTCAAGTGACTGAGGCATACTGATGGTGCCAAGGTTTATACTGACTGGGGTAATACTGTATGCCAAGGGTATACTGGGGTATACGTGGTGTGCCAAGGTTATCGGGGTTCGGTTTGCCAGGTATACCATGGTATACTGTATCCATGGGTATACTGGGGTATTCTACATGCCAGAGATATCCAAATGGGGTTTATACGGTGCCAAGGGTAGACGGGTGGTATACTGTGTGCCCAAGGGAATACAGAAGTAGACTGTGGCAGGGAACACGGGTGGATTAAATACTGGTGCCAATGGAATACAGGTATATACTGTGGTACCATGGGTATGACTGGGGGTAACCGGTGATTGCCAAGGTTATACTGGAATATACGGGGTGGTCATGGGTATCTAAGGAGTACACTGTGTTCCGAAAAGTTTAAACTTGGGGGGTCATGAGTAATACAGGGTCATACGGTGTGCCAGGGAATACTGGTGAGTATACTTTGTGCCAGGGTATACAGGGTGGTGTGTGTGTGTATGGATGGCTAAACTTCCAGCATTCCTCCGTTACTGCTCTACAAAATATACTTGGGTATACTTTTGCCAAGGAATACTGGGAGTATACTGTGGCAAGGGTATAAGTGGAGATGCTGTGTGCCCAGGGTATGTGGGGATATACTGTGTGCCAAGGGTATACTGGGGATATAACGGTGTGCCAAGGGTATACTGGGGTATCTGGGTGGCCAAGGAATCTGGGAGTATATTGTGCCATGGGTAATAAGTGGGGATATACTTGTGTGCCATGGGTATAGGGACTGGGGATATACTTTGTGCCAAGGGAATACTGGGAGTAATACTTGTGCCAGGGTATAGTGGGGATGATACTGTGTGCCAAGATATAGCTGGGGATATACTGGTGTGCAAAAGGAATACTGGGATTTACTGTGTTGCCAAGGGTATATATGGGGTATATACTGTGTGCAAGATCGTACTGGGGAATATAAACTGTGTGCCAGGGTATAGGTGGGGATATACTGTGTGCCAAAGGATTACTGGGTGCTATACTGGTATGCCAAGGGATACTGGGAGGTGTATAACTGTGTGCCAAGGGTAATAGTGGGGATAGTACGTGTGCCAGGGTAATACTGGGAGTAGACTGTGTCCAAGGGATAGGCTGGGAGTATATACTGTGGTGCCAATGATATACTGGGGATTCTGGGTGCCCATAGGGGAATACTGGGAGTAACTGTGTGCCAATGGTATACTGGGGATATACTGGGTGCAAGGATATACTGGGGTATACCTGTTGTGCCAAGGGTATCGGTTGGGGATTACTGTGTGCCAGGGTAATAGTGGGCGATAACTGTGTGCCAGGTGATACTACTGGGAGTATAACATCTTGTGTGCCAAGGTTATGTGGGGATTAGTGTGTGCCACCAAGAGGAATACTGGGATTATACTGGTGCCAAGGGAATACTTGGGAGTAATACTGTGTGCCAATGGAATACTGGGAGTATAAGTGGTGGCCAAGGGTATCTGGGATATAACTGGGTTGCCAAGGGAATACTGTGAGGTATCTTGTGCAATGGTAATACTGGGGCATATCCTGGGTGCCAAGGGCATACTGGGAGTAAATGACGTGGTGTGTCCAAGGGTGATACTGTGATATACTGGGTGCCAAGGGTATCCTGGGGGAGTACTGGGGTTTCCAGGGAATACTGGGGATATACTGTGTTTTTGCCAAGGTAAGACTGTGATATACGTGTGCCAAGGGTATAGTGGGTATATACTGTGTGCCAAGGGAATACTGGGGATATACTGTATGCCAAGGATATACTGGGGACAATGTTGCCAGGTAATACTGGTGGAATAAGACTGTAGTGCCAAGGGTCTAACTGGGGGTACAATGTTATGCCCAAGGGTATACTTGGGGTACAATGGTAATTCCAGGTTAACTTGGGATATCTGTATGCCAATGTATACTGTGCGTACCAATGTATGCCAAGGTTACTGGGTTACAAGTATGCCAAGGGTATACGGGGTAACAATGTATGCCCAGGTCATACTGGACTGGGGTACATGTAAATGCCAAGGGTAATACTGGGGGTACAATGTAATTCCAAGGGTATACTACTGTTGGTACAATGTATTCCAATGGTATACTGGGGATATACTTTAATCCAAGGGTATACTTAATGGGGATACAAATTTCTTCCAAGTATACTGGGGTCAATGTGCCAGGGTATAACTGGGGGTACAATTTAAATCCAAGGGTATACTGGGAGGTACCATGTTGCCCAGGGTATACTGGGGGTACCAGTAAATGCCAAGGTAATAACTGGTTGATATACCTGTATGCGCAAGTATACTGGGGGTACAATGTATGCCAAGGGTATACTGGGGTACACTGTGTAGGGATATTCTACTGTTTTATATTTACACTGAAAATGTTTGACAGCACTGATGTGATGTATCAGAAGTGGGTAATGAGAAAGACCCACTAGATTTACAGCTAATGATCTGGGTGCCAAGGGAATACTGGGAGTTTTGTGCCATGGGTATATTGGGGCTAATACTGTGTGCCATGGGTATACTTGGGATATACGTGTGCCAAGGTATAGTGGGGATATACTGTTGCCAAGGATATACTGGGGATATACTGGTGCCAAGGGAATACTGGGGAGTAGACTACTGTGTGCAAGGTTATAGTGGGATAGTTCTGTGTGCCAAGGGAATACTGGGGTATACTGTGTGCCAAGGGTATAGTGGGGATATACTGGTGCCCAGGGAATACGGAGGAGTATACTGTGTGCCAAGGGATACTGGGAGTGGATACTGTTGTGTCCAAGATATACTTGGGGAATAACTGTGTTCCAAGGAATACTGGGGATTATACTGTGGGTGCCAAGGTATAGTGGCGATATACTTGTGCCAAGGATATCCTGGGATATACCTGGTGCCAGGGAATACTGGGTTATACTGTGGGTGCCAAGGGTATAGTGGGGATAGTTCTGTGTGCCAAGGGATACTGGGAGTATACGGTGTGCAGGGTATAGTGGGGGATATACTGTGGGTGTTGCCACGGGTATTGTGGGAGATAGACGTGTGCCAAGGGAATAACTGGGCGTAATAGCCTGTGGTTCCAAGGGTCTAGTGGGGATATACTGTGTGCCAAGGGAATACTGGGAAGAATACCTGGTTCCAAGATACTGGGCGTATACTGGTGCCAAAGGAATACTGGTAGTATACTGTGTACGCCAAGGGTATAGTGGGATTACTGGGTGCCAAGGACTATGGGAGTATAGGGCTGGTGGTGCCAAGGGTATACTGGGGATATACTGTAATGCCAAGGGGTATACTGGGGTACCATGTATGCCAAGGGTATACTGGGGGTAACAATGTATGCCAAGGGTATACTGGGGGGTACAATGTATGCCAAGGGTATCTGTGATTACTGTAATGCCAAGGGTATACTGGGGGTACAATGTATGCCAAGGGTATACTGGGATATACTGTATGCCAAGGGTATACTGGGGGTTCAATGTGTAGGGATATTCTACTGTTTTATATTTACACTGAAAATGTTTGACAGCCACTGATGTGATGTATCAGAATTGTTACTGAGAGAAGACCACTAGATTTACAGCTAATGATCTGGGTGCCAAGGGTAAATACATGTGAGTCTATTGTTCCATGGTTATAGTGGGGATATACTTGTGCCATGGGTGATACTGGGATTCTGTGTGCCAAGGGTATAGTGGGGATATTCCTGTGTGCCAAGTGATATACTGGGGATATACTAGGGTGGCCAAGGGGAATACTGGGGTATACTGTGGGTGCCACGGGGTAAGTGGAAATTCTGGTGTTCCAAGGAATACTGGGAGTATAACTGGGTGCCAAGGGGATAACGGGAGTATACCTGTGTGCCAAGGGAGTACCTGGGAGTTACTGTGTGGCCACGGGTAGAGTGGGGATATACTGGTGCCAAGGGAATACGGAGTATACTGTGTGCCAAGGGTATACTGGGGATATACTGGCTGGGTGCCAATGGAATACTGGGGAGTATACTGTGTGCCAAGGGTATACTGTGGGATTATACTGGGTGCCAAGGGTAAACTGGGATATACTGGGTGCCAAGTGGAATAACTGGGATTACTGGTGTGCCAAGGAATACTGGGGATATACTGGTGGTGCCAAGGAATATACTGGGATATTGGGGAGTATACTGGTGTTCCAGGGTATACGGGATCTACTGGGGCCAAGGGTATCCTGGGATATACTGTGGCCAAGGTAATACTGGGGATAACTGTGTGCCAGAGGATATCTGGGGATTACTGGGTGTGCCAAGGGAATACTGGGAGTATACTTGTGTGCCAAGGGTATACTGGGGATTACTGGGTGCCAAGGATATACGGAGCATATACTGTGTGCCAAGGGATCTGGGAGGTATACTGTGTGCCAAGGGTATAGTGGGGATATACTGTGGCCAAGGATATACTGGATCATCTGGTGGCGCAAGGTGATAACTGGGGATATACTGTATGCCATGGGTATACTGGGGATCGATACGTGTGACCAAGGGTATACCTGGGTACAATGTATGCCAAGGGTACTGGGGGTCAATGTAAGCCAAGGGTATATGGGGGTACAATGTATCCACGGGTATACTGGTGATTCTACTGTAATGCCACTGGTATACTGGGGGTACAAGGTATGCCCAAGGGTATACTGGGGTAACACTGTTTAGGATATTCTAGCTGTATTTTATTTTACACAACTGTAAAATGTTTTGACAAGCCACTGTGTGATGGTAATCAGAAGTGGGTAATGAGAAAGACCCACTAGATTTACAGCTAATGATCTGGGTGCCAAGGGAATACTGGGAGTATATTGTGCCAGGTATATTGGGTATCCTGGTGGTGCCATGTGGGTATAAAACTGGGGATATACGGTGTTCCAAAGGAATACTGGAGTGAACTGTTTGCCAAGGGTATATTGGGGATATACTGTGTGCCAAGGATATACTGGGGATATACGGGTGCCAAGGAATACTGGGAGTATACGGTGTTGTCCAGGGTAGTAGTGGGGATATACTGTGGTGGCCAAGGATCTCTGGGGATATCCTGGTGCCAAGGGATAACTGGGAGTATACTGGTGTTGGGCCAAAGGGTATAGTGGGGATATACTGTGTGCCAAGGGAATAACTGGGAGTATACGGGTGCCAGGTAATACTGGGAGTATAAACTGTGTGCCAAGGAATACTGGTAGTAGAACTGTGTGCCATGGTATCTGGGGATATACTGGGTTGCCAAGGGAATACTCGTGTATCCTGTGTCCAAAGGTATAACTGTGGATATACTAACTGGGTGCCAAAGGAATCTGGGAGTATAACGTGTGCCAAGGGTATCTGGGATATACTGGGTGGCCAAGGGTATACTGGGTATTATACTGGTGCCAATTGAATTGTGGATAATACTGTGGTTGGCCAAGGGAATACTGGGATATACTGGTTGCCACGGATATACTGGGATAAACTGTGTGCCAAGGACTACTGTGGATTATACTGGTGTGCCAAGGGTATACTGGGTAACTACTGTGTGCAGGATAGACCTGAGGAATATCTGGTGTGCCAAGGGAATACTGGTATAGACTGATGTGCCAAGTGTATAGTGGAGGATTACTGTTGTGCCAGATATACTGGGGATATCCGTGTATGCCACGGGTATCTGGGGAATATACGGTATGCAAAGGGTATACTGGGGATATACCGTATTCCAAGGGTATAACTGGGGGTACATGTAATGCCAAGGTATACTGGGGTACACAATTGTAAAATGCCAGGGGATACTGGGGTACCGATGTATGCCAAGGGTAGACGTGGGGATATACTGTTGCAAAGGGTATACTGTGGGTACAAGAATGTATTCCAAGGGTATCCGTGGGGTAGCACTGTTTGGGATATCTACTGTTTTATAGTTACACTGAAAATGTTTGACAGCCACTGATGTGATGTATCAGAAGTGGGTAATGAGAAAGACCCACTAGATTTACAGCTAATGATCGCCACCTAGTGGTGGACTGATAAATTACTGATAAATAAGTAGATGATTATGATCATTATAGTGCTCATAATGGAGAAGGAGATGTCTGTCAGGAATATATAAATAGTAGGGAATATTAATGGCTTACTACAACTCCCAGCATTCCCCATTACTGCTCTACAAAAACTGAGCTTTTAAATATCTATATATATATATAGAAATATATTCTAGAGAGACAATCTAGGGATATGATCCAGAGATATATTCTAGAGAGACAATCTAGGGATATATCTAGAATATATGTACAAAGACAGGCTAGCAATACAGTTCTAGGGATATGATATTAGAAATATATTCTGGAGAAGACCAGTCTAGGGATATCTCTAGAAGGGAATATCTAGAGCAGAGACAAGTCTAGGATTGATCCGAGATATTATCTTTTAGGAGCCAACGCGGGATATGATCCAGAGCTATATCCTAGAGATACAATCTTAGGGATAATGATCTATAGATAATAGGTTCAAAGACAGTCTAAGCAATACAGTCCCTAGGGATCAGATTTAGAAAATATATTCCTGGCATAGACAGTCTTAGGGATATGATCTATAGGAATATTCTAGAGAGACAATCTAGTATATAATCTAGAGGCAATATTCTAGAGAGAACAATCTAAGGATATGATCCATAATATATTCTAGAGAGACAGCTAGGAGATGTCCAGAGATATATTCTAGAGAGAACCGTCCTAGGGATATGATCGATATATATAGTCTAGAAAGACAGTCTAGCAATACAGTCCTATGGATATGATATAGAAATATATTCCGGAGAGAGCAGTCTAGGTATCTAATCTAGAGAATATTCTAGAGAGACAATCTAAGGATATGAATCCAGAGATATATTCTAGAGAGACACTAGGGATATGATTCCAGAGATCTATTCTAGAGAGACATCAGAGATCTTATCTATAGATATATTCTAGAAAGACATTCTAAAGCAATAACCGTCTAGGGATTGAATAAATGAAATCTATTCTGGAGAGACATCTAGGTATAGTGAATCTAGAGGAATATTCTAGAGAGAACAATCGAGGGATATGATCCAGAGTATAGTCTAGAGAGACATCTAGGTATATGATCCAAGGATATATTCTAGAGAGACAACCTAGGTATATCTAGAAGAATATTCTAGAGATACAGTCTAGTATATGATCTCATAGATATATTCAAGAGAGGCAGCTGATCAAACAGTCTAGGGATATTGA
>JAACNH010000058.1:369228-395015 GCA_019447015.1 Hymenochirus boettgeri
ATGATATAGAAATATATTCTGGAGAGACAGTCTAGGGATATGATCTATATATATACTAAACTTTAAGTCCAGGTGATCTAACTGATTTCAACAGATATACCATGACCTGGATGAATGAGAACCTCCACAACCAGATCTAGAGATATATTCTAGAGACACAGTCAAGGGATCTGATTGAGCGATACAGTCTAGGGAAACAATCTAGGGATATGTCCTTGAAATATATTCAAGAGAGACAGTCTAGGGATAGGATCTAGTGATACATTATAGGGGTACAGTCTAGCTATACAGTCTAGAGATATATTCTGTAGAGTCAAGAGATATGATCTAGCGATGCAGTTTAGCGATACAGTCTAGTGATGCAATCTAGGAAAACAGTCTAGAAATGTGATCTAGAAATATATTCTAGTGATACAGTCTAGTGATACATTATAAGGATACAACCTAGCGATATATATTCTGTACAGTCTAGGGATATGATCTAGAGATATGTTCTGTACAGTCTAGGGATATGATCTAGAGATATATTCTGTACAGTCTAGGGATATGATCTAGAGATATGTTCTGTACAGTCTAGGGATATGATCTAGAGATATGTTCTGTACAGTCTAGTAATATGATCTAGAGATATATTCTGTACAGTCTAGGGATATGATCTAGAGATATATTCTGTACAGTCTAGGGATATGATCTAGAGATATATTCTGTACAGTCTAGGGATATGATCTAGAGATATGTTCTGTACAGTCTAGGGATATGATCTAGAGATATATTCTGTACAGTCTAGGGATATGATCTAGAGATATATTCTGTACAGTCTAGGGATATGATCTAGAGATATGTTCTGTACAGTCTAGGGATATGATCTAGAGATATGTTCTGTACAGTCTAGGGATATGATCTAGAGATGTATTCTGTACAGTCTAGGGATGCGGTGTGTGTTGGTTTTCTTGTAAGTAATGGAAGTTGGTTTTGTGCCTTTACAGATTAGAAGTTTCATTATAGAACAGACCAGATGTATTTTCACATTCTGTTTTTAATAGTCACTGGTTCAATAAACAGATATAACAGACGCCAATTGCAATTTATGGATGGAAACAATCTTGATAAAATTCAAAAGAACATGGCAATAAATCCCAATGATTTTTATAAAATATATTTAGTACTTTTATTGTAAAGGTGAGTTTATTTTCACACTCCCATGTCCTAGAGTATGAAATTCACACTACAGTTCCCCTTAAATTATGTCAATAAATCTCTTTACAATCTGGGATTTCTACTGAGCATGAAGGACCAGAATCCTCCAGGAGAACATTGTACCTGATCAAAGCCAACTTTACTGCCAGTGCAACTTCTTCGTCTGAGTCCTTCATTTAATAAGTGTCATATACACAGTATCTACAGTATCTACAGTTCTATAAATATGGGGCCATGGGACCCTCTAAGACAGAGATGACATTTTCTTTATACCCTCTGCCTTGAAAGGTGATTTTTCCAGGGAGACGTCCAACACACTGACCATGCAATGAAACCATGTCTGTCCACTGGGAGAGGGGGCGTGTACCTGCTGCAGAGGATGATGGGAACACATTTACACAATCCCCAAATTTAATCTGGGGCATAATTATCACGGGATCAGGGAGAGCAAACGCAGAGGGGGCCAGGAGCCAGGGGGGGGGGGGGGCACCGTTTTCTTATTTTTTCTATGACAGATATAACCTCCTCCCAGAAAACCACTGTGGATGAAGCACGGATAGGGGCCCCATCATAGTTTTGCTAGGGAGGGCCAGTGATCCCTAGTTACACTGCTGATCATTTGTGGGTGGGATTGTAGACTGATCAGGCAGTACTTTGTGGGTGGGATTGAAGACTGATCAGGCAGTACTTTGTGGGTGGGATTGAAATCTGATCAGGCAGTACTTTGTTGGTGGGATTGAAGACTGATCAGGCAGTACTTTGTGGGTGGGATTGTAGACTGATCAGGTAGTACTTTGTGGATGGGACTAAAGACTGATCAGGCAGTACTTTGTGGGGGGGGGGTTGAAGACTAATCAGGTAGTTCTTTGTGGGTGGGATTGTAGACTGATCAGGCAGTACTTTGTGGGTGGGATTGAAGACTGATCAGGCAGTACTTTGTTGGTGGGATTGAAGACTGATCAGGCAGTACTTTGTGGGTGGGATTGTAGACTGATCAGGTAGTACTTTGTGGATGGGACTAAAGACTGATCAGGCAGTACTTTGTGGGGGGGTTGAAGACTAATCAGGTAGTTCTTTGTGGGTGGGATTGTAGACTGATCAGGCAGTACTTTGTGGGTGGGATTGAAGACTGATCAGGCAGTACTTTGTTGGTGGGATTGAAGACAGATCAGGCAGTACTTTGTGGGTGGGATTGTAGACTGATCAGGTAGTACTTTGTGGGTGGGACTAAAGACTGATCAGGCAGTACTTTGTGGGGGGGTTGAAGACTGATCAGGCAGTACTTTGTGGGTGGTACTGAAGACTGATCAGGCAGTACTTTGTGGGTGGGACTGAAGACTGATCAGGCAGTACTTTGTGGATGGGACTGAAGACTGATCAGTTAGTACTTTGTGGGTGGGACTAAAGACTGATCAGGCAGTACTTTGTGGGTGGGATTGAAGACTGATCAGGCAGTTCTTTGTGGGTTGGATTGAAGACTGATCAGGCAGTACTTTGTGGGTGGGATTGAAGACTGATCAGGCGGTACTTTGTGGGTGGGACTGAAGACTGATCAGGCAGTACTTTGTGGGTGGGATTGAAGACTGATCAGGCAGTTCTTTGTGGGTGGGACTGAAGACTGATCAGGCAGTACTTTGTGGGTGGGACTGAAGACTGATCAGGTAGTACTTTGTGGGTGGGACTAAAGACTGATCAGGCAGTTCTTTGTGGGTGGGATTGAAGACTGATCAGGCAGTACTTTGTGGGTGGGATAGAAGCTGATCAGGCAGTACTTGTGGGTGGGATCGAAGACTGATCAGGGCAGAGTACGTTGTGGGTGGGATTTTTTGCAAGCCTGATCAGGTAGTACTTTGTGGGTGGGACTAAAGACTGATCAGGCAGTTCTTTGTGGGTGGGATTGAAGACTGATCAGGCAGTACTTTGTGGGTGGGATTGAAGACTGATCAGGCAGTACTTTGTGGGTGGGACTAAAGACTGATCAGGCAGTACTTTGTGGGTGGGACTAAAGACTGATCAGGCAGTACTTTGTGGGTGGGATTGAAGATTGGTCAGATGGAACTTTGTGGGTAGGACTGAAAACATTCAGTAGTTCCACTTACCACCCCCTCCCTGTCTGTATTAAGGTTTAAACTGATACTTTGTATGCAGAAAAAACATTCACATTTCCCCTACATATTAATATTTCTCTATTTACAGTATGTACAATGCGATTCACAATAATCAGTAACAAAATGTTACAAAGAGACAAAACTACCCCTGAGAGCTCACAGTCTATAAGTTCCTGTCATACACAATATAAATATTCACACTAACTGGTGCTGTACTGCATTCCAAACCACACACACTAAGATTGCACTAGGGATTGTAGCTCCTGGATGCACCTTGCACAGCTACCCTCTATCATTACAGTGTTTACTTTAAGGGGCCCTTACACATACAACATCAATCAGATTCCATCACTTCCACACCAGGAACACGAGCGCTAAACGTCACACCTACAATAAATCCCCGAAAATCACAGATGTAGTCACAATCTTTACAACTTCACACACAAACAATTTATTCTGTGTTAGTCACACACCTCACAATCTGATTGAACAACCTTTAAACATTCTTACCCCTACTGTGTAATACCTCTTTAAATAGACTGGAATACATTGACTAGCTTTATGTTACACAATTGTTGCAAGACTGTATGGAGATTGTACAATTAGATTGTAAGGTGTGTAGGTTGGATACTGTCGTTCATTGGTGAGGGAAGATTCTTTATTCATCCTTATCCCTTATAGAGATGTCCGAACTTCGCAAAATCCGGTCCGCTCGAAAATCCGCGAGCGGACCCGTTAAAATGGAAAATATTCTCGAAAATAACAAGATTTCTCGTATTTTCGAAAATTTTAGAAAATCTGTATTAACGAAAATAAGAGACATCCTCGTATTTTCGCATTTTTTCGAAAATACGAGAAATCTCGAAATTTCGAAAATTTTCGAAAATACGAGAAATCCGTGGTTCAGAAGTTCGGAAGGCGGAAAATCCGGAAAAATCCGGCGTTCGCGAACGGGATAAATCCGCGGCAGATCCGGGTTCGGATCCGCAAACCGGCCATCCATAATCCCTTATAGTGTGAAAAGTGGTTCATTATTGTCATTATTCTGACATTGTCTATGTCCCATTTAAGTCTTTAGGATACCCAAGTCCCCTCCTATTTCTCTGTTGTCAAGCTCTGATTGGCTGAACTTGTTTTCCATTTGCTGGTTACTCTCAGTATCAACTCCTTGGTGCTCTGGCGGAACCTCTGCTGGGTGAAGTAGAAAAGGATGGGGTCCAGGACACTGTTCATACTGGCAAATGGCCTCGTACACTTGTACACGATGGCAAACGTCTGCAGGACCAAACAGGGGACGTCTTGCTGGGAACGCACCACTAGATAAAGGGTCTTGGTGAGGTGGAAAGGGAAGAAGCTCACGGCAAAGACGATGACCACAATGATAATCATGCGAATGGCTTTGTCTTTCTTCTGACGCACGGCCATGACTTTGATGTCATCTCTCTGGCAGAGAATTCGGGTCATGCAGCAATAACAGGTTAAAATAGCCACAAAGGGAATGAGGAAGCCAGTTATAGTGAGGGCTATGCCATATGGAAAATAACTCTCCGAATCCGCAGGTTGGCTCAGGTCGTAACAAACCGTCCTGTTCCTCTGGGTGCCCGTGGAGGCGTAGACAAACGTTGGCACACACTGAACCACCACCACAAACCAGACAATCCCGCAGACCACCCAGGTAAACTTCTTGCCTCTTTTCTTGTGCCAGACGGACAGTGGGTGGCAGATGCCCATGTATCTCTGGAAACTCATGCATGTGAGGAACATGATGCTGCCGTGTAAGTTGGTGTAGAACTGAAACCGGACAAACCTACAGGTGAAATCCCCGAAGGGCCAGTAGTCTTGATGGGTGTAATTGTAAATAAGGAGAGGCAGGGAACAGACGTACAGCAGGTCGGCCACGGCCAAGTTCAACATGTAGATGGCCGTACGGGTTAGAGATTTCTTGGATAGGGAGATTTGGAGGATGACGATGAAGTTCAGAGGGAGACCGAAGAGCAGAACCACTGAATAGACCACGGGGAGAAGAACTTGTTTGAACTCTTCGTGGAAAATGCAGGAATTTGTCACCATAAAGTTCCTAGTCACGTTCTCCATGTTTGTTTTTGGTGTAGAACGAGGTCACATGTTGAAACCAGGACCTGGAGAAAGAGATATTATGGGATGTCAGTACAGCATAATAATCAGTGATAGGTTATCAACAGGGAATGTAGCCAGCTGACAGCGAAATGATTGGTGGATAAATTGTCCAATCAAATCATTGCTCTAACATTTTAATCCTATCATGTACAGCGCTTATCACATGGGACAATGCTAAACGCCAAACTGAAGATAAACTACAGTCCTCTACAGACTGCAGAGCTACTGATCAGCTAGCGATATAAATGTACATTACAACAATTATACTTACTAATAAAACCAGTGAACAATAAATACAAATTAGCCGTATAAATAGAAAGTCGCAGGGCAATATATGATAATATTATAAATATTGTATTAAGAGGTTCAATGAATATGTGTAGATATGTTTGCTTTAATACAGGAAAGAGGGGATCGCTAAAAGGATACAAAGGTCTTGGTCCATATTCACATTACAAATGAATAAAACTGGTCTGCTTATGATATTACTAACACAAATACATGATGCTGCATTCTTATTTTTGGACATTAGATGGCGATAGTTTCCTTGAAATGTAAAACTAAATGGCTGTAATATTAGTATTTCAAGTCATTGTTTACAGGGTAAATAAAAAATAACATGCGTGGTATAAAGGTGACACCTTTATTGGATAACTAAGATAATCATAGCAAGCTGTCAGAACATTCTAGTTCCTATAAAGTGGTATAAAGGTGACACCTTCATTGGTAACTAAGATAATCATAGCAAGCTGTCAGAACATTCTAGTTCCTTTTTCAAAATGATGTAATCTGAAATCTTGCTATGATTATCTTAGTTAGCCAATGAAGGTATCACCTTTATACCACGCATGTTATTTATTATTTCAAAAGGGTTACCTTGTAAACTTATTACCTGCTTATGATATTACTAACACAAATATGTGATGCTGCATTCTTATTTTTGGACATTAGATGGCGATAGTTTCCTTGAAATGTAAAACTATAAATGGCTGTAGTATTAGTATTTCAAGTCATTGTTTACAGGGTAACCCTTTTGAAATAAAAAGTAACATGCGTATACAGTGGATCAAAGTGGCTGATATAAAGTTACGAGTGAAGTAAAAGGAATTCCATGTGATTATCTGGCCCGGTGTCTCTACAGATGTTTGTATTTCTATCTTGGTCCAGGCAGTTCTAATCTATATAATTTGCCATTGATCCAAATCCGCCAAGTTACATAGATTAATTAAGAACTGCCTGATCCTTTATTCCACTTTGGTTATTTTTTATTTGATAGGGGTTACCCTGTAAACATTGTGATTGGTTAACACGAGTCCACGAATTGTGATTGGTTAACACGACACATCCACTTTTCCAGTATTTCAAGTAATAACAGTTTGTTTTATGATCCCTTTAGGCGGAGGCCACACTAGAACACGCACGATTGCACAAGCGTTCACGTTGATGTACGCTTGCTTCCGCGTGCTACTTCCCCTTTAAAGAATGAAGAAATGCCACAACCAAACAGAAAGATCCAATGAACAGAGGAGACGGGGGGGAGTTAAAATTCTGCAGACTCCATCATGGGTCCGTCTTTCCTTTTTACAGATCCAATGACCAATATCATGGGCGTCTGTAACATCCCATGCACAGTACATAATGATCCATAGTGTGTACATCTGTCATTATGTGGTGGGGCTATAGACAGTGACCTGTATATTGTATAATGAAGACATTTCCCATCAGTCTCCCCTGTAGTTAAAGGAAGTGACAACGTAACCTTCTAAACAGAAGCTAAAATGTAAATGATTTAATGATCCCCGACATCCCTTTAACAAGAGACTAGAGACATGACCAGGGGTCAGATGGTAATTGCACTCACATAGCACGCGGTGACTTATCTCGCTGCCCATTCCAGACTGTACTAGATCCATGTTTCTGCTCTTGCTTCTGACTTGTTTTATCCCTAACCCAGAATTACCTGTTCCATAGCAGAAAGGAACAACCCCAGGTCAGACACGCCTGTCACCTTACAAACTGTCTCAATGCCAACGTGACATCACATCTCGCCCGTATTGACATTGGGTTTAGAAATCACCCTTTTCTCTACAGATCACCTTAGTTCACTTTGAAACAGGAGTGAACAGTTTCTCCTGGTTTCAATGTTAGTGGCCACGATCACATTGATTTAATGTTCACCAGGGCGCAGTACGAGGAGAACCAAACACCATTGCGTCTCAGCCAATCACGGTCACAGCTGCCAGGCCGGCCCCTTCTGCTTGCTTCTGTGCATGTAAAACAATCAGAAGGAAGGCGTGGGAACGAGGGCTGGTAAGTACATTTAGGGGCGGAATTGGAGTGTTAAGACCATGTGAGGTCAGGCAAGAAGAAATAGGTACTAGCAGCCTGAACTATCAATACATCATCCCCATCACCTCCCAATAGTAATAGTTTATTAATAGTTTAGCCTCACCCCAAGGAACGGGAATTGGGAAAATGTTCCATGGCAGTAATGTTTATACCAGGAATAGGCCCCCTACAGGCAGCATTGTGTATCGCATGTAAATCTGAACAGCTGATTGTTACTTTAGGGCTTGGTCCCCCTATCGCGATCCCGATTCGCTTTGCTGGTTCCCACTATGGGCTCTGCGCTCTGATCTGTTATTGGAACACGTGACTTCTAGTGCCTATTGCATGTGTTCCAATATCACTGATGGGTAAAGGATCACAGAGCGCACAGAATATCCCACACAGCAATGCATTGACAGGAATCCTGTATGCGCTTCCATGTGTGATACTCAGGGACAGATTTAAGCTTTTTTTCTCCCCTAGGCCAGCTAACTTGTACTGCCTGTGCCCCCGAACGTGGTCCCTTATTGGCTGAATTAGCTCTGCCGCCCCTAGCAAATCCACAATCACTGCCCATTTCCAATTTAACAGAAACTGGTAAAGGTTCTTTTTGCTGCCCCTGGTGGCTGTACGGCTACATAACATCTCTTATTGTACATAAATAAAGAATAAACTGAAGCATCAGACACATATTCCCCAATACTGAAAACCTTTGTATAATTCTCATACATTCCATAATCACCAATTAACCGCAAAGGAAATTATTTTATTTTTACCTTTCTTATGTCCTATTGAGACATTAATACACAGTTACACAGATTTCAACCAGGGGTGCAGCTACCAGGGAGCATAGGGCCCCAAGAGCCAAGGGGGCCCCATTTTCTAATTTTTTCTATGGCAGATATAGCCTCCTCCCAGAAAACCACAGTGGATGAAGTGCGGATAGGGGCCACATCATGCCATCATAGATTTGCTGGGGGGCCCGGTGATTCCTAGTTACGCCACTGATTTCATCCTCAGGATAAGTTTCCCTGTATGAATCAGGTAAACACACTACAACAACCAGGAAACTATGAATCATTCAGACAGGTCAGTAGAAAGGGCCAATCAGCGAGACAGACAGAGCAAATTGAATAGAATGGAACGTTCCTGTAAATTGAATCTTTGGTGTCGTAAATTTTACAGTTTTGGGGCTTTTTGGAGAATCTTGTTCTTTGAAACAACGAGCCCCAAATGAGGGAAATATTTTAAATGATTTTAGTGAGAGACAAGGATAAAAGTGACTTCTCCCCGTGATGGAAATAAATTACCTTTTCAGCAGGTCCAGATTAACCCTTTCTGCCCAGGAACCTTGTAACGTTGTCCCTTGATGACACAAAGTGGCAAAGGATCATTCTTCCTCTTTCTTTTTCATATAAACTGAATAAAGGAACAGACGCAGTTTCACATTGATAAGAAATCTTCCCAAATTCTCAATCATGCAAAAAGCCACAGAATTTAGATTGGGAGACAAAATATGCAATAACTCCCCAGGCCTCCAAACCACGTCCCCGGATAAATTTAGCAGCACATTTGCATTGCTTTAAAATAGCAGCAAAGGTGAGAGATTAAAGGGGAAGTCTGCACCTATTGTCCAAGTGGCTGCTCAGTTGAACTGACTGTCAGGATCCTCTGGTTCTATTTAACAAGTAACCACATGGTAATTGGCCAAGGGAACTGACTAGAAGTGTAAATGAGTCATTAACATGATCTATTGTTTACATTGTACAGCCAACCTCATGGCAATTATTTCACTTCCATATTAGTGAATTCATTCAAACCCCAGGGGAAGAGAAATAAACTTAGTACAGGTGTCATTGTAATGTAGGTTCCCACCCATAGACGGGGATGGTAAACCGTCTCCCCTCTGCCCTAATCTGCATCCCAGCCATCAGGATCTATATACATATATATAATTGTAGCTATATACATATATATAATTGTAGCTATATACATATATATAATTGTAGCTATATACATATATATATAATTGTAGCTATATACATATATATAAATGCGGTCTGTCATCTTTTAGAAATCTGTAATGTGTGTACCCAACTTTATGACTGGTGGTCTATCTGATGGGAAAATTGTATGAATTGACCTGAACTTATCCTTTAATCTGACAATGGGCCATCCCATACTTGGGCAGCACTATACATTACAATGATAAACAGCCCTTTGTTATGTAGATTGTGGGACCACTCAATAAACATGGGACCACCCAACCTTATTTAAATATTCAAACCCTGGGATTTGTTCATACATTGTGAATCAACTACAACTCCCATCACCCCCTCTCAGTGATCTGGTTAAAGGAGAACTTGCCAAAATCATTCTTCCATGCTCCTTTAGCCTGGTCATACCCTACAGACGTAAATAAGCGTGATGTCATCGGATCTATGATATCATTAGATCTCTGGTGACATTAGATTTATGATGTCATTTAGCTCGACACGTAATGAATATAGACAAAGCAAACGTAACCTTCCTTCGTACGACTAATGCAGACTTATCCTTTAACCTAATTTCTTGTGTTAATCCCAAAGGACGTGAGTCACGGGATATTTATTCTATTTGACCTTCAACAACCAAAAGGAACAACATCCCTAAACATTAATGGAAACGTTCATTGTGATGCGTAAGACCAGAGGTCACGGCCTTATCTGCGTCACGTCTCGTGGACGTTTTATCGTTAGACGTCTGTCTGGTTTTTTCTTTTCCTTTCAATGTTACACAGCGACCGAGTCAACGTCTGAACCTAATGTGCCAAACGCAATGTTGGCTGCTGTCCCCTGATTGGGCGCTTACAGAGAGTGCGGTGGCAGTAATATCCACATTGCACTCTGGGAATCTGTCAACCCCAGGGCCAGATGCAGTTTATAGAGGACACAGGCAGGTCCAGTGTTGGACTGAACTGTTGGGGCCCAAAATTACGAGATTAGGGGCCAACCTAACATTTAATATCGCTATAATCACTCATTAACATAATCTTACTGCTACGGACTCACACTGATAATTAAAATACATTTCTTACAGTTACTTTGGCTGTGTATTTACATTTTAGCCGTTCTTTAAATTTTTTTGCCACCTGTGACAAAGTTCTGAATGCCGCCCCTATGTACCACTAGGCGCCATGAAGTGCGCCACCGCAACCCGGGCTAGGTGTATGAGGCTTCCTGGAATGGGCGTTGTTAAACATTTTCGGGAGATTCAATAAGGCTTTAGTTTTAATTTAAAGGGGAAGTTCAGTGCAAATACATTTGCTTTTCAGAAATAAGAGCAGTATTTTTTCATCCCAATGACCTTAATCTGCCAATTCAGCATTGTGTCTGTGTATAAATAAATGTAACTGAAATACTGACTTCCTGTTTGCAGGACCCCTAGTAGAGACCGTTATGGTTTTGCCCTTGACCCAGCGCCAGGGTTGATTCAGTTGCTCAGTAGAGATCTGAGCATGTGTGACCCATCCAACAGCCAATCAGTAGAAATGACTGTTAGGAACATTCCAAGGAAGTGGTGCATCCTGGGAAGAAGAGGGACCATTAGAACCTGAAATGTCAGCTCACTAATGTCAACAGCAGGGAACAGCAAAGGGTATGAAATCAACTGATTTTACATAATGGGAGAGAATATGTAGAATAACTAAGGAGGCTTTACACAAACTAACAATTTAACAAATATTCATCATTTCCACTGGACTGTCCCTTTAAACTTACAGAATGGAAATGAATAGAGTTAAAAGGAAAGTAAATGAACAGAACGTAAGATAAAGTGACAGAGAAATGATTATGGGAGGAACTACAAAAGTAGGTAAGACCCTGTAAGATGTTCCCCCAGCACCCCATACTGATGTCTATCACATAGAGAGACAGTCAGTATCTAACCAGAGAGAGAGACAGTCAGTATCTAACCAGAGAGAGAGACAGCCAGTATCTAACCAGAGAGAGAGACAGTCAGTATCTAACCAGAGAGATAGACAGTCATTATCTAACCAGAGATAGACAGTCATTATCTAACCAGAGATAGAGACAGTCATTATCTAACCAGAGACAGAGACAGTCATTATCTAACCAGAGACAGAGACAGTCATTATCTAACCAGAGACAGAGACAGTCATCTAACCAGAGACAGAGACAGTCATTATCTAACCAGAGAGATAGACAGTCATTTTCTAACTAGAGAGATAGACAGTCATTATCTAACTAGAGAGAAAGACAGTCATTATCTAACTAGAGAGATACACAGATATTATCTAACTAGAGAAAGAGACTCACATTATCTCACCAGAGAGAGAGAGAGATAAACAGTCGTTATCTAACATTATCTAACCAGAGAGAGACGGTGATTATCTAACCAGAGAGATAGACAGTCATTTTCTAACTAGAGAGATAGACAGTCATTATCTAACTAGAGAGATACACAGATATTATCTAACTAGAGAAAGAGACTCTCATTATCTCACCAGAGAGAGAGAGTGAGATAGACAGTCATTATCTAACATTATCTAACCAGAGAGAGACAGTGATTATCTAACCAAAGAGAGAGATAGTCATTATCTAACTAGAGAGAGAGAAAGTCATTATCTAACATTATCTAACCAGAGAGAGAGAGATAGACAGTCATTATCTAACATTATCTAACCAGAGAGAGACAGTGATTATCTAACTAGAGAGAGACATTCATTATCTAACCAGAGAGATAGACAGTCATTATCTAACCAGAGAGAGAGAAAGTCATTATCTAACATTATCTAACCAGAGAGAGAGACAGTCATTAACTAACCAGAGAGAGAGACAGTAATTAACTAACCAGAGAGAGAGACAGTCATTATCTAACCAGAGAAATAGACAGTCATTATCTAACCAGAGGGATAGACAGTCATTATCTAACCAGAGGGATAGACAGTCATTATCTAACCAGAGAGAGAGATAGACATTATCTTAACATAGAGAGAGCAAGTCATTTTCTAACCAGAGAGACAGTAATTATTTTACCATAGGGACAAACATTATTTATCCAGAGAGACAGTCATTACTTAACCAGAGAGACAGTCATCATTCCCCATTCACTGATGAAACAAGAGACATGTGATGTGACTGCCGTGGGGAATCAGTAATACAGCAGTCGCCTGTCATTGGTACCAATAGAGAGACCTGCAGATTAGCTAATGGACTGGAGATCAGAACCTGACACTGGTACCATATTAAATGTCACATCCGCTGGAGCTAAATTAAACCCAATGGCGAAGACAGAGAGAGTTCCAGGCTGTCCAGAGTTACAAATCGCAGCCTGACAGCTGGGCCCTACCATGGATTATAAAGGGAAAGGTTACCTTGTTATTAAATGTTTGTGATAATGCCCATTACAGTTAACATTCCATCGCTAACTAACGTCTAAAGGTTCGTACACACGTGTGATTGCGGGCGCACCATGTGTACAAACCGATAATCGGCCCATGTATGGGCACTTTATTGGCTGAAATGGGCGCTCGTTCCGAGATCCGCCTGGCGCTCGTTCCGAGATCCGCCTGCCAGTTCGATCAATGGCCCCCGAACGAAGGGCGTCTCGGTCGATAAAGTGCCCATACAGTGGCCAATTGTCAGCCAAAACGGCCGTTCCTACACATCCTGCGTCGCTGGTCGGCACCCATGATCACACGTGTGTACGGATTTTCAGGGCCGATCAACTGATAATTCAGTGTATCAGGATAAAAAAATTGCACGGATTTGCATCGGCCTTTGATTGGCGTCTGGCCGTTCAAATGGACGATCGGACATGTTGGAAAACCACAGCCAATTATGTGGTCATCTATGTACCGTGGGAATCTGTCAACCGCGACTACTTTTGCCTCAACCAACAGCCTTTCCTCCCGGACGGCCGCTAATGGCGAGAGATCCCATAGTGTGTCTCCAGCCTGAAATGTACAAAGGTCCCATCACATTCCAGAAAGCCGACCGGCCCATGGCGAGAATGTCGTCAGGTAAGAAAAAAAAGCTGAAAAATATTCAACTGCAACATGAAATTCTCTCTCCATTTACTGTACATGTTTATTACATGTGTGTGCATTGTATGTGTCTATGTGACTGGTAATCATATATATATATATATATACACGTTACTGATTATTCTCCCCAATACAGGGAGATGTTATTAGGGAATAATAATGTGTTTATTACATGTGTGTGCACTGTATGTGTCTATGTGACTGGTAATGGTACCACCAGTCACAGGGGTATCAGCGCTTTGCAAGTAAAGGTTTGTTTGTAGAGAGTGTCACATGCCTTGGTAATGACATATACAGACTGGCACGGTGGGTCACACTACACAGGATAGACAAACAAATATATATGTATAGTTTATTTATAAAGCGCCACTTGGGGACATAGCGCTGTTAACATATTTCTAATTACCAATGGCACAGTGAGATCACGTAACATAGAGAAACAATTGGCATCTGCAGACTGGCACATTAACAGACTGGCACCTAGGGTAACACTATTCAGGTTGGCATATACACAGATTTTGACATTAACAGGTTGGCACACAGGGTGAAATTACTTAGGGTGGCATACACACAGATTACGAGATTTACAGGTTGGCACACAGGGTGGCATTATTAATGGTGGCATACACACAGATTTTGACATTAACAGGTTGGCACTCAGGGTGACATTATATAGGGTGGCATACATACAGATTATGAGATTAACAGGTTGGCATACAGGGTGGCATTATTTAGTATGGCATACAAAGAGATTATGATATTAACAGGGTGGCACACAGGTGCCATTGCTTAGGGTGGCATACACAGAGTCTATCAGAATAACAGGGCACACAGGGTGACATATAGTACACACAGATTATGACATTGGCAGATTGGCACACAGGGTGGCATTATTTAGGGTAACATACACACAGATTGACAGGTTGGCACACAGATTGACAGGTTGGCACACAGGTGGCATTGCTTAGGATTGCATACACACAGACCATGAGATTAACAAGGCACACAGGGTGACATAATTCAGGGTGACATACAGTAAACACAGATTATGACATTAACAGAATGGCACACAGGATGGCATACACACAGATTTTGGCATTAACAGGTTGGCACTCAGGGTGGCATTATTCAGGGTGACACACAGATTATGAGATTAACAGGTTGGCACACAGGGTGGCATTATTCAGGGTGGCATACAAACAGATTATGTCATTAACAGGGTGGCACACAGGTGCCATTGCTTAGGGTGGCATACACAGAGTCTATCAGAAAAACAGGGCACACAGGGTGACATATAGTACACACAGATTATGACATTGGCAGATTGGCACACAGGGTGGCATTATTTAGGGTAACATACACACAGATTGACATTAACAGGTTGGCACTCAGGGTGACATTATTCAGGGTGAGATACACACAGATTGTGGCATTAAGGCTGGCACATAGGGTGACATTACATTGGGTGACAAACACACAGATTCCTTTGATTGGTGGACCCCATTATATAGAGGTTTACACACAGAGACCAATGAAGTGACAGAGGGTGGAACTATAACTTACCCACTAACACTCCATATTCCAGCCCAACTCCCGGGGTGTAAAGCTCTTTAACCAGCCTTGAAATCACAGAAACATTTCCTTGTGCCTCCTCTTGGCAATTCCATCCCAGCCCCAGAGATTGTTGTAATGCAGAATTGACTTTATTAAACACACAACCAACGCTCCACCCCATATGGTACCTCCCCCCCCCCCAGTCCATTATATAGAATTGTCTCTGTCTCTGAACACTAAGCTACTGAATGGGAATACACATTATAACCGACACAATCAGGACAGGGTAACACTATAGGGTGGGAATACACATTATAACCGACACAATCAGGACAGGGTAACGCTATAGGGTGGGAATACACATTATAACCGACACAATCAGGACAGGGTAACACTATAGGGTAGGAATACACATTATAACCGACACAATCAGGACAGGGTAACGCTATAGGGTGGGAATACACATTATAACCAACACAATCAGGACATGGTAATGCTATAGGGTGGGAATACACATTATAACCGACACAATCAGGACAGGGTAACACTATAGGGTAGGAATACACATTATAACCGACACAATCAGGACAGGTACGCTATAGGGTGGGGGAATACACATTATAACCAACACAATCAGGACAGGGTAACCTATGGGTGGGAATACACATTATAAACCGCACAATCAGACAGGGTAACGCTATAGGGTGGGAATTACCATTATAATACCGCACAGCATCGGACAGGGTAACACTATAGGGTGGGAATCACATTATAACCGACACATCAGGACAGGGTAACGCTATAGGGTGGGAATACACATTATAACCGACACAATCAGGACAGGGTAAGGCTATAGGGTGGGAAACACATTATACCCGACACAATCAGGACAGGGTAACACTATAGGGTGGGAATACACATTATACCCGACACAATCAGGACAGGGTAACACTATAGGGTGGGAATACACATTATAACCGACACAATCAGGACAGGGTTCTATATGTGGGAATACACATTATAACCAACACAATCAGGACAGGGTAACGCTATAGGGTGGGATTACACATTATAACCAACACAATCAGGACAGGGTAACGCTATAGGGTGGGAATACACATTATAACCAACACAATCAGGACAGGGTAATGCTATAGGGTGTTTTTACACTTTGTGTCATTCTGTGAGCTGTGGCCCCTTTCTGGGGGACCAGGGAGAAGGATATTGTAGGGAACAGAGAGGTGACGTATGGGGAAGAAGACCTGATACATGGGATGGTTTGTTGCAAATGGACCAGTGGTGGTAAAACAATAGAAAGCCCCGGTAATTCCTACCTCCCAATGTTGATTCTGTGAGGAGCGCCAGCATAATGAAAACTGATTCTGCCAGGCTTTCTCAGTGCTTCAGAACTATCTTTATTAGAGGAATGTCCAGGATATTAACCTGGCAAATGAGAATGTGCTGGTGCTCCTCAACAAAATGATATTAGGAGGTAGGAATCATCAATCCGACCTCCCTAGCTTGGGTACTTTTGATTTTTTAAAAGAAAATCTTTACAGTGAAGTTGTCCTTTAAGGCTAATAACAACCAGGTTACCCATTTATTTTTTTCGATTGATGTTCAACCATATTGAGTAGAAAAGCAGGAAATGCCATACTGCTTGTAGTTAAAACAGCAAGACCAGTCTCTTCATTCATCATAGGATGACTACACAGCGTAACCCAAATGCACATAAATCCCAGAATTCCTAAACACAGTAACATTAACCTGTGTCCCTGTTGTGGGGCAATGATCTGTAATCCTGCAGAATTCTACTCCCATCCCAGTGAATTCTCATTAGTCTTGTCACTGCTCTGTTGGGTCAGGATATGGTCAGCCAGTAGGGAATTGACAATAGGTTTCAGTCTGCAATTTGTTATGTTTGATTCTCCTGCTTGTTCCATTTAAAGAAGGAGATTTATTCAGTAACGCGCAGTGAGATGCTGCTCGGAATATTTAATAACACTTCCATTTGTGGCTCCAGCCTTAAGGAGGATGATTTCTGCCAAGATAAAAAATGAGCCAGGACAGCATAAAATATATCGATTGAGGGAAGTGCTGGCGCTCCATTAACAAATATGGAGAATTTCCAAGGTGCAGTCAGGACCTGGGTAGTAAAACCAAATGCCCTTCAGGGGGCACTCTAGTAGACAGTGTGTATAGCTAGGTACACACACTAACTATCGCAGCTTTATCGTCAGTGTGTGTAGCGTCTTTCCCAAACGATCACGCGACCACCCAATGTTCCCATTGGCTTCACGGTCATTTGGGAAAGACCTAAAATTTCCCTCGGCCATGGTAGTCTCCCTATAGGGAAGTCGTCCGCAGCCATAGGAAACACACAGTCCTCCCTATGCTGTGTATATGATGTGTATATGGTGTGTATATCATGTGTATATGATGTGTATATGGTGTGTATATGATGTGTATATGCTGTGTATATGATGTGTATATGGTGTGTATATCATGTGTATATGATGTGTATATGGTGTGTATATGATGTGTATATGATGTGTATATGCTGTGTATATGATGTGTATATGATGTGTATATGCTGTGTATATGATGTGTATATGGTGTGTATATGCTGCGTATATGATGCGTATATGATGCGTATATGATGTGTATATGCTGTGTATATGCTGTGTATATGGTGTGTATATGATGTGTATATGATGTGTGTATGGTGTGTATATGATGTGTATATGATGTGTATATGGTGGGTATATGTGTGATATGAGGTATAGGGAGTGTATACTGTGGTGTATATGATGTGATATGATGTGATATGGATGGGTATGATGGTGAGGTGTATATGGTGTATATGCTTGTGTGTATAGTGATGTGTGTAATGATGTGTAATGTCGGTGATATGTGGGTATGATTGGTTGATGGATAGGCTGATCATGTATATGCTGTGATCATGAGTGTATATGCGTGTGTATGCTGTGTATATGATGGTATATGATGTTAAGAGTGAGATGTGGTGATAGCGTGTATGAGTGTAATGACTGTGTACTATTGCTGTGTCATGCTGTGTACATGTGCTGTATAGGATGTGTATATGAGGTGGTATCATGGTGTGATGCCGTGTAAGGCGGTATAGTCGTAGGGTTGTGGTTGTGATGCGGTAATGCTGTGGTAATGAGTGTATATGGTAATGTGTATATGGCGTGTATATGATGTAATATGTGTGTATATGCTGTGTATATGGTGTGTATAGGTTGAGTGTATATGCTGTATATGATTGGTGTATATGATGGTATATGATGGTATATGGTGTGTATAGGCTGAGTGTATAGTGTATGAGTGTATTGGGGATTGGGTTGTATATATGTTATATGATGTGATATGCGTGTGATCTGAGATGTGTATAGGCGTGTATCATGCTGTGATATGTTGTAGTATGCGGGTATATGGTGTTTTATATGTTTGGCATATATGTTGTATTGCTTTTCATGCTTTTTATATGTTTTTTATTTATGCTATTGATTTGTATATGATTTGTTTATTCGGTCATGATTGTATATTCTGTTTATCTATTTATAGGTTTTATTTCTCTTTTATTTTTTTATAGAATTTTTATATTATTGTATATTCTTTTTATATTGTTTTAATGGGGTTTATATTTAAGTCCAAATGATGAAGGTATAAGAGGGAGCAGCAAAGGGGGATAGGCAAATGTGTGCCAACGAGGGGAAAATACTCGTATAGTCGACTGTGTGCCGAAGGGTCTACAGGGTGTGGTGTGTGTGTGTAATGTGATGTCTACTCCCAGCATGTTCTCCGTTACTGGACTCAGGGAGGCTTCTAACAAAGAATTGACTTGGTATAACTGTTTGCCAAGTGGAAAGCTGTGGAGTATACTGTGGGCAAAGGTACATAGGGTGGAGAATATAACTGGTGTGACCAAGGTATAGTTGGGTGTAATGTAAACTGTTGCCAAGGGTACTACTGGGGATATAACGTGTGCCAAGGGTAATACTGGGGATATACTGGGTGCCGAAAGGGGGAGTACGTGTGTGCAGGCAAGCGGTATATTGTGCCATGGGTAAGGGTATGGGGTGGATATACTTTGTAGGTCCATGGGTAAGAGGCTGCGTGGGAGGTGATATCAACTGGGTGGGGGTGGCCCAAGGGGGAATAAGAGGCGGCTGGGAGTATACTAGTGTGCCAAGGGTAATAGTGGGGATATACTTTGTATTTGTGCGCGGTATGATAGACGGTGGATGTGGTGGACGGGGGCAAAGGGAAACGGGGATGAACTGGGGCCAAGGGTATAGTGGGGGATATAACTGGGGTGGCCAGAGGATATAACCTGGGGATAATACTGTGTGCCAAATGGGTATGTATGGGGATATCGTGGTGTGCCAGGATATACTGGGGGGGTGTCGGTGGACTGTATGCCAAGGGTATGCTGGTGAGTATACTGTTGTGCCAAGGGGTATGGGGGTGGGATATACTAGACGGTTCAATGCCCAGGTAATACTGGAGTCGAAAAGGGGCTGGTGTGCCAAAGATGGAGAATAACGTGTAGGGATTATGACCAACGCTGGGGGGGTGGCACAAGGTCATAATAACTTGGGAGGATATACTGGTTCCCATGGGAATAAGAGCGTTCGGAGTATAGCTGGTGGGGGAGGTGGGGGGGTGGGCCAAGGGGTCTGTGTGACTGGGGTATAATACTGGGGTGCCAAGGATATACTGGGGAATATCTGTTGCAAGGGTATAGTTTGTTGATGGGATACTGGTGTCCAAGGGTAATAGTGGGTGGCAGTGATAGGCTGGTGTGGGGGTAGCCAAGGGAATCGGGCTACTGGGTAAAGGGAGTATACTGAGTTTTTCCACGGGTATATGTGGCGTGGGGGGATAACTCGTGTGCCAGATTAGATAGTCGTTTGAGTGGGGGAGGTACTGGTGGTGCATAGAGGCAATACTGGGATATACAATAGTGTGCCAGGGAAATTCCTGGGGAGTATAAGGGCTGGGGTGTTCGCGAAGGAGTAATGAGGCTGGGCATATACTGGGTGCCAAGGAACTACTGGCGGGAAGAGTATAGGACGAGGTGTGCCCAAGGGTATAAGGAAGGCATAGGGCGTAGGGGGGGTGGGGTCTACAAAAGAATATCACTGGGGTGTCCAGAGGGGGTACATGGGGCAGTGGGGGGTATGTGGTGGGCTTGTGGCGCGGTCAGGGGGTGGGGGGGGCGGTGTGGTGGGAACTGGGAGATACTAGCAGGGGGGGTGCAAGGGTCATGGCGGGACGAACTAGGGGGGGAGAGGTTAGGCGTGAAGTCGGTGTGGGGGGGGGGAGGTTGGTGGGCGCAAGGGGTTAGATACTGGGATAATATCCTGTGTGCCAAGGGGGAGATTCATCTATGTAAAGAGGTATGGATAGGTGTGGGCTGTGGGTGCAAGGGAATAGTAGTGTAGGAGATAGAGTTGGGCGGGGGGTTGTGTTTTTTGGTGGGGTTGTGGCCAACAAAACAGAGGGGGAGAATAAGAGGAAGAAAGACTGGGAAGGATGTGGACGGAGGGGCCACTGAAACAGGGAGCGGCGTGGGGGGGGGAAGGGAGCGCGTTGGGGGGGGAGGTGGGGCGGTGGGGAGAGAAGGACTGGAGGTGGCCAAGGGTAGTAGCCTGGGGGGGGGTAGGCGAGGGGTAGGGCCAATGACGAAAATATGATTGTATCGGAAGGCGTGGTGGCGGGGGACAGTATAGACTCCGGTGAAGGGATACGGGGAGTGGCATAGTCGAAAGTGTGTGTCCACTGAGAATTGGTTGTACGGGATACAGGAGCAAGGGGAGACATGGGGGGGAGCAAGGAGGTGGCGAGGCCAAGGCGTGAATATCGAGAGGTGTGGGGGTACCATGGATGGGGCCAAGGGGTGGTGGTGGGCTGGGGGGGGTGGGGACAGTAATGCGCCAGGGGGACTGGGTGTACACTGTATGCCCAACTGGGTAGTACGGAGGGGGGGGACAGGGGGGTGGGTGGAGGGAGGGCCAAGGGGAGCCTGGGGATATACGGTAGCAGAGGTATACTGGGAGATACAAATGGCCAGTGTATACGGGGGGTACAATGGTATGCAAGGAGTAGACGTAAAGGGAGTACACAATGAGTGCCAGGGTTAGAGTAGGGAAGGACTGGGGGGTACAATGTAAATGGCCAAGGGTATACTGGCGGGGGGTACAGGGATGTAGGGGGGCCAAGGTATAGGACACTGGGTGTGATAACGTGAGAGTAATGCCAAAGGTGATACGGGGTTCAATGGAGGCCAAGGGGTATACTGGGGGTCCCCTGTGTAGGTATATTCTCTGTTTGTGATATTTCACGATGAAAATGTTTGTGACTATGGGGGAAATAGAGGGAGCCACTGCATGTGGAATGTATCAGAAGTGGGTAATGAGAAAGACCGCACTAGATTACAGCTAATGATCTGGTTGCCAATGGAATACTCGGGCAGTATATTGTGCCATGGTATAGTGGGGGATTATCTTGTGTGCCATGGGTATACTGGGATATACTGTGTGCCAGTTATAGTGGGGATATACTGTGTGCCCAAGGATATACTGGTTACTATACCTGGGTGCAAGGGAATCATGGGGAGTATGACCTGGATGTTCCAAGGGTTGGTTGGGTGATACAATTCGGTGATTCCAAGGGATACTGGGGAGTATAGGCTTGTGTGGCCAAGGTAGCGAAAAGTGGGGGTATACTAGATGTGATTCCAAGAGGTAATACTGGGAGTAGTAACTGGTGTGCCAAGGGAAAGTAGACTGTGGAGTATCAGACTGTGTGCCAGCGGATATGACTGTGGGATATACTGGGTGCCAAGGGGAATACTGGGAGTATACTGTTTGCCAAGGGTATATGTCCGTATACTGTGTGGCCAAGGATATACTGGGGATCTACATGGTGCAAATCGGAAATACTGGGAGTAACTGTGTGCCTAAGGGTGTAGGTGGGGATATCTTGTGGGTGCCAAGGGAATACTGGGAGTATACTGTGTGCCAAGGTTATCGTGGGGATATACTGGGTGCCAAGGGTCGTTGGCTATATACTTGTGTGCCAAGGTAATACTGGGAGTATAACTGTGTGCAAGGGTATAGTGGGGTTATACGTGGTGCTCAAGGGGAATCGGGATATACTGGGTGCCAAGGGAAATACGGGAGATATACTTGTGGCCAGAGAATACTGGGAGTATACTGTGTGGCCAGGTATAGTGGGGGATATACTGGGTCCAAGGGAATACTGTGATATACTGTGGTGCCCAGGGTATAGCTGGGATCTACTTAATGCCAATGTATACTGGTGGGTACAATGTATGCCAATGGGTTACTGGGGTACAATGTATGCCAGTGTTATACTTGGGGTCAATGTCTGCCAAGGGTATACTGGGATATACTGTAATGCCAATGGTATAATACTGTGGGTACATGTAACATGCCAGGGTATACTGGGATATACTGTATGCCAAGGGTATACTGGGGGTTCAATGTGTAGGGATAGTTCTACTCTGTTTTATATTTACACTGAAAATGTTTGACCAAAGCCACTGATGTGAATGTATCAGAAGTGGGTTGAGAAAGACCCACTAGGTTTACAGCTAATGATCTGGGTGCCAGGGGAATACTGGGAGTATATTGTGCCATGGGTATAGTGGGGATATACTACTGTGCATGGGTATCCTGGGGATATACCTATACTGTGTCCCACGGGTTAGTGGGGATATCTGTGTGCCAGGATAGACTGGGGATATACTTGGGTGCCAGGGAATACTGGGAGTGATAACGGTTTGCCAATGGGTCCAGTGGATATTTCTGTTTGCCAAGGTAATAACTGGGAGTTCCTACTGGTTGCCAAGGTAATACTGGAGTGATACTGGGTTGTGCCAAGGGAATACTGGGAGTCTACTGTGTGGCCAAGGGTATAGTGGGGATATACTACTGGGTGCCAAGGGAATACTGGGATCATACTGTTGTGCCAATGGTATACTGGTGATATACTGGGTGCCAAGGGAATCTGGGAGTATACTTGTGTGCCAGGGTATACTGGAGGAATATACGGGATTGCCAAGGTATACTGGGGGTATAACTGGGTGTCCAATGGAATACTGGGGATATACTGATGTGGCCAAGGGATATGGGGATATACTGGTTCGCCAAGGATATACCTGGGGATATTTGGGAGTATACTGTGTGCCAAGGGGTATACTGGGGATATCTGGGTGCCAAGGTAGACGGGGATCTACTGTGTGCCAAGGTGAATACTGGGGATATACTGTGTTGCCACGGATATACTGGGTGATATACTGTGTCCAAAGGAATACTTACTGGAGTATACTTTGTGCCCAGGGTATACTGGTGATATACTGTGTGGCCAAGGATATACTATTGAGGCTATACTTGTTCCACGGGAATACTGGGAGTATACTGTGTGCCCAAGGGTATAGTGGGGCTATAACTTGCGTTGCCCAATTATATCTGGGGATATACTGTATGCCAAGGGTATACTGGTGATATACTGTATGCCAAGGGTATACTGGGGATATACTGTATGCCAAGGGTATACTGGGGGTACAATGTATGCCAAGGGTTATCTGGGTGGGACAATGTAATGCCAAAGGTACTAAACTGGGGGTACAATGTATGCCAAGGGTATACTGGGGATATACTGTATGCCAAGGGTATACTGGGGGTGACAATGTATGCCAAGGGTATACTGGGGGTACACTGTGTAGGGATATTCTACTGTTTTTTATATGTACCACGTGAAAATGTTGTGAACAGCCGCTGATCAGTGATGTATCAAGAGTGGGGTAATTTAGAAAGACCCACTATGTTTTACAGCTTAATGATCTGGTGCCAAGCGGAATATGTGGAGTCTATTGTGGCCATGGGTATAGGGTGGGGATGATCTTTTGCCCTGGGTTACTGTGATATACTGTGTTCCAAAGATACTGATGGGAGTAATACTGTGTGTCCCAAGGGTATAGTGGGATATAACTCGTGTGCCAAGATATAGCTGGGGGATATACTTGTGTGCCAAAGGGAAATACTGGGAGTATCTGTGTGCCATGGGATTAGTGGGGATATACTGTGGTGCCAGGTATATCTGGGGATATACTGGGTTCCAGGGAGGAACTGGGAGTATACTGTGTGCCTAATGGTATAGTGGGGATATACTGGTGTGCCAAGGTGAATACTGGTATTATACCTGGGTGCCAGGGAATACTGGGAGTAACTGTGTGCCAAGGGATACTTTGGGAGTAATCTGTGTGGCAAGGGGATCTGGGGATATACTGGGTGCCAAGGGAATACTCGGAGGATACTGTGTGCCAACTGGTATACTGGGATATACTTGGGTGCCAAAGGATACTGGAGTATACTGTGTGCCAGGAGTGTGTATACTGGGGATATACTGGGTGCCAAGGGTATACTGTGATAACGTGGTTTCCACGGGAATACTGGGATATACTGGTCGCCAAGGGAAAACTGGGGAATATACTGTTTTGCCAAGATATAACTGGGGATTATACTGTTTGCCTAAGGGAATACTGGGAGTATAAACTGTTGGCCAATGTATACTGGGGATATACTGTGTGCCAATGATATACTGAGGAATATACTGTGTGCCAGAAGGAATACTGGGGTATACTGGTGTGCCAAGGGTATAGTGGGGATATCCTGTGTGCCAAGGATAATACTGGGGATGAAGTACTAGGATGCCAAGGGTATACTGGGGTATACTGTAATGCCCAAAGGGTATACTGGGATATCTCGTATCCAAGGGTAGACTGGGGTACAATGTAATGCCAAGGGTATACTGTGGTACAATGTAATCCAGGTATACTGGGGTAACAATGTATGCCAAGGGTAACTGGGGAATATACTGTCGGCCAAGGGTATACTGGGGGTACAATCGTATGCCAAATTGTATACTGGCGGTACACTGTGTAAGGGTTTCTACGGTTTCTATATTTACAAAACACTGAAATGTTTTACAAGTCACCTGCTGTGCTGTATCCAAAGTGGGTATGAGACAAGACCCACTAATTTCCAAAGCTAATTGATCGCCACCCTAGTGGTGGACTGAAAATTACTGATAAATACTTGTAGATGCATTAACTGAAGCATTATATGGCTCATAATAGGAAGACGAGATGTCTGTCCTAAATCTAAAAATAGTAGGATGTAATGGCTTACTACAACCCTCAGCATTCCCCATTACTGCTCTATACAAAAAGCTGCGCTTTTAATATCTATATAGTATAATATAAAATTATATTCTAGAATAGACATCTAAAGTGATAATGACCAGAGATATGATTCCTAGAGAGGACAATCTAGGGAGATGATCTATAGATAATGTTACAAAAG
>JAACNH010000058.1:395081-418438 GCA_019447015.1 Hymenochirus boettgeri
ACAGTCTAGGGATATGATCTAGAGGAATATTCTAGAGAGACAATCTAAGGATATGATCCAGAGATATATTCTAGAGAGACAATCTCGGGATATGATCCAGAGATATATTCTAGAGAGACAATCTAGGGATATGATCTATGATATATGTTTCAAGACAGTCTAGCAATAAGTCTAGGGATATGATATAGAATATATTCTGGACTTTTGAGCAGTCTAGGGTATGATCTAGAGGAATATTCTAGAGAGACAATTAGGATATAATCTAGAGGCATATTCTAGAGAGACAATCTAGGATATGATCCGAGATATATTCTCGAGAGACAATCAGGGAGATGATCCAGAGATATATTCTAGAAGAGAGGGACAGGTCTAGGGATATGATCTATAGAGATATTTAGAAAGACAGTCTAGCAATACAGTCTTAGGAGATGATATAGAAATATATTCGGAGAGACAGTCTAGGTAATAATCTAGAGTGAATATTTAGAGAGACAATCTAAGGATATGATCCAGAGATATATTCTAGAGAGACAATCTAGGATATGATCCAGAGATATATTCTAGAGACGAGAGACGTTAGAGATATGATCTATAGTATATTCTAGAAAGACAGTCTAGCAATACAGTCTAGGGATAGATTATAGAAATATATTCTGGAGAGAGGACAGTCTGGGGATTATGATCTAGAGGAAATATTTCTAGAGAGGAGAGACAATCTAGGATAATATGATCCAGAGGTAATTCTAGAGAGACAAATCTAGGATAGGATCCAGAGATATAATCTAGAGAGGACAACTAGGTATATGATTAGAAGGAATATTCTAGAGAGACGTCTAGGTATATGATCTATAGATATATTCTAGAGAGCAGTATAGCAATACGTATAGGGAGTGGATATAGAAATAGATTTCTGGAGAGGACAGTCTAGGGATATGATCTCTAATATACTAAACTTTAAGTCCAGGTGATCTTAACTGATTTCAACAGATTTATACCATGACCTGGATGACTTGATAACCCTCCACAACCAGTTAGAGATATTATTCTAGAGACACAGTCAAGGGAATCTATTGAGGCGATACAGTCTAGGGAAACCAATCTAGGGATATGTCCTTGAAATATATTCAAGAGAGACAGTCTAGGGATAGGATCTAGTGATACATATAGGGGTTACAGTCAGCTAACAGTCTTAGAGATATATTCTGTAGAGTCAAGAGATATATGATCTAGCGATTGCAGTTTTAGCGAGATACAGTCTAGTGATGCAACTAGGGGGAAACAGTTCTAGAAATGTGATCTAGAAATATATTTAGTGATACAGTCTAGTGATACATTATAAGGAATACAACCTAGCGATATATTCTGTCAGGTCTAGGGATATGATCTAGAGATATGTTCTGTACAGTCTAGGGATATGATCTGAGATATCTTCTGTACAGTTAGGGATATGATCTAGAGATATGTTCTGTACAGTCTAGGGATATGATCTAGAGATATGTTCTGTACATCTAGGGATAGATCAAGATTTAATTTCGTACAGTCTAGGGATATGATTATAGAGAGATATTCTGTAAGTCTAGGGATTATGATCTAGAGATAGGTCTGACAGCTAGGGATTATGATTAGAGATATGTTGGTACGGTATAGGGATATGATTAGAGATGTATTCGGTAAGTCTAGGGGATATGATCTAGAGATAATATTTGTACAGTCTAGGGGAATGATCTAGAGATATGGTTGTACAGTCTAGGGATTGATCTAGAGATATATCTGTACAGTCTAGGGGAATTATGATCTAGAGGATATATTCTGTACCAGTCTAGGGATATGATCTAGAGATATGTTCTGTACAGTCTGGGATATGATTAGAGATCTATTCTGTACCAGTCTAGGGATTAGAATCTAGATTTAATTTTGTACAGTCTAGGATATGATCTAGAGATATATGATTGGACAGTTAGTGATATGATTCGATATATATCTGTACAGTCTAGGGATATGATCTAGACATATATTCTGTACGTCTAGGATATGATATAGAGATATGTTCTGGTAACAGTTATAGGGATATGATCTAGAGAATATTCTGACAGTTCTAGGGATATGATCTAGAGATATATTTCTGTACAGTCTAGGATATGATCTAGAGATATGTTCTGTACAGTAGGGATATGATCTAGAGATATGTTCTGTACAGTCTGTATATGATTAGAGAATATTCTGTACAGTCTGGGATATGATCTAGAGATATATCTGTTCCAGTCTAGGGATATGATCTAGAGATATTCTGTACAGTCTAGGGATATGATCTAGAGATATGTCTGTTACAGTCTAGGATATGATCTAGAGATAGATTCGGTACAGCTAGGGTATGATCTAGAAGATATATTTGTACAGTTAGGGATTGATCTAGAGATAGGTTCTGTACAGTCTGGGATTATGACTAGAGGATAGATTCTGTTTACGTCTAGGGAGGGATATGATTCTAGAGATATTTCTGTACATTCTAGGATATGATCTAGAGATATATTCTGTACAGTCTAGGGATTATGATCTAGAGAATGTTCTGTACGGTCTCGGGATATGATCTAGAGATTATTCTGTACAGTCTAGGGATATATTGATCTCGAGATATATCTGTACAGTCTAGGGATATGATCTGAGAAATATGTGTACAGTTCTAGGATATGATCTAGGATATGTCTGTAAGGCCTAGGATATGATCTAGAGATGTATTCTGTACAGTCTAGGATATGATCTAGAGATATATTCGGCTACAGTCTAGGGATATGATCTAGAGATATATTCTGTACAGTCTAGGGATATTGATCTAGATTTATATTCTGTTCAGTCTAGGGATATGATTCTCGAGGGCTATATTCTGTACAGTCTAGTGATTTATGGGATAGAGATATATTCTGTACCGTCTAGGGATTGGATCTAGAGATATATTCTCTTACAGTCTAGGGGATTATGATCTAGAGGATATGTTCTGTACAGTCTAGGGATATGATCTAGAAGATATATTCTGTACAGTCTAGGGAATATGATCTAGAGAATTTCTGTACAGTTCTAGGGATATGAGCTGAGATATGTCGACAGTCTGGATATGATCTAGAGATATGTTCTGTACAGTATAGTAAATGATTCTAGAGTAATTCTGTTACAGTCTAGGCGATATGATCTAGGATATATTCTGACAGTCAGGGATAGATCTAGAGATTAGTTCTGTACAGCTGGGATATTGACTAGAGATATGTTCTGCTAAGTCTAGGGATATGATCTAGAGTTATATTCTGTACAGTCTAGGGATATGATCTAGAGATATATTCTGTACAGTCGAGGGATAGATCTGAGATATGTCTGTACAGTCTGGGATATGATCTAGAAGTATATTCTGACGTCTAGGGAGATGATCTAGAGATATATTCTGTTACAGTCTAGGGATATGATTCTAGAGATATATTCTGTACAGTCTAGGGATATGTCTAGAGATAGTTCTGTACAGTCTAGGGATAGATCTAGAGATATATTCTGTAAAGCTAGGGATATGATCTTCTAGAGATATGTTTGTACAGTCTTAGGGATATGATATAGAGATATATCTGTTCAGTATAGGGATAAGGATATGATCTAGAGATAGTTCTGTACAGTATAGGGTATGGATCTAGGATATATTCTGTACAGTCTGGGATGTGATCTAGCGATATGTTCCTGTACAGTCTAGGGATATGATCTAGGGAGAATATTTGTACAGTCTAGGGATATGATCTAGAGATATGGTCTGTATAGTATAGGATATGATCTAGAGATAATCGTACAGTCTAGGATATGATCTAGAGGATATATTCTGTACAGTCTAGGGAATATCTAAGATATATTCTGTTCAGTCTAGGGATATGATATAGCGATAGTTCTGTACGTCTAGTTAATATGATCAGAGAGATGTTCGTACAGTATAGGGATATGATCTAGAGTATGTTCTGTACAGTCTAGGGATCTGATCTAGAGGATAGGTTCTGTACAGTTAGGGATAGGATCTAGAGATATTGTTCTGGACAGTCTAGGGATTATTATCTAGAAGATATATTCTGTACAGTCTAGGGAATGATTAGAGATATGTTCTGTACAGTCTAGGATATGATCTAGAGATGTATTCTGTACAGTCTAGGGAATGCGGTGGTGTTGGTGTTTCTTGTAGTATGGAAGGTGGTTGGTTGCCTTTACAGATAGGAAGTGTCATTATAAGAACAGACCAGATGTAATTTTCAATTCTGTTTTGACTAGTCACTGGTTACACTAAACAGATTATAACAGACGCCAATTGCAATTTATGGAGGAAACAATCTTGATAAAATCAAAGAACATGGCAATAAATCCAATGATTTTTTTTTTTAGATAAAATATATTTGTACTTTTATTGTAAAGGTGATTATTTTCACAATCCATGTCCTAGAGATGAAATTCACACTACAGTTCCCTTAAATAGGTCAATAAATCTCTTACATCTGGGATTTCTTATGAGCCATGAAGGACCAGAATCCTCCAGGAGAACATTGTACCTGATCCAAAGCCAACTTTACTGCCGTGCAACTCTTCGTCTGAGTCCTTCATTTAATAAGTGTCATATACACAGTATCTACAGTATCTACAGTTCTATAAATTGGGGCCATGGGACCCTCTAAGACAGAGATGACATTTTCTTTATACCATCTGCCCTTGAAGGTTATTTGTTCAAGGGAGACGTCCAACACACTGACCATGCAATGAACCAGTCTGTCCACTGGGAGAGGGGGAGTGTACCTGCTGACAGAGGATGATGGGAACACATTACACAATCCCAAATTTAATTGGGGCATTAATTATCAGGGATCAGGGGAGAGCAAACGCAGAGGGGGCAGAGCACGGGGGGGGGGGGGGGGGGGCACCGTTTCTTATTTTTTCTATGACAGATATAAACCTTCCTCCCAGAAAACCACTGTGGATGAAGCACGGGAAGGGGCCCCATCCTAGTTTTGCTAGGGGAGGGCCAGGATCCTAGGTACACTGCTGATATTTGGGGGTGGATGTAGACTGATCAGGCATACTTGTGGGCTGGGATTGAGACTGATCAGGCAGTACTTTGGGTGGGGATTTGAAATCTGATCAGGCCAGAGTTACTTTGTTGGTGGGATTGAAGACTGATCAGGCCGTAACTTTGTGGGTGGGATTGTGACTGATCAGTAGTACTTTGGGATGGGACTAAAGACTGCATCAGGCAGTAATTTGTGGGGTGAGGGTTTTGGTGTTGAAGGTTGCTGTTGGTGGTTGAGGTGTTTTGTTGAAGAATAGGGGTTTGAAGTGAATTGGGGTTGTGTTGTTTGGGTTTTTGAAGTGGGGTTGAAGTTGAAGTTTGAGTTTGAATTTTTTTGGGTTGTTTGTGGGTTGAAGTTGGGTTGAATTTGAGTGTTGGTTGTTGAATGGGTTGGGTTGTTTTTTGTTTGGTTGAAGCGGGTTGTTGAATTGTGGTTGGTTTTTGGTTTTGGTTGGTGGTTGTTGGGTTGGTGTTTGTTTGAATTGGTGGTTTTTTGAATTGAAGGTTGTGTGGGGTGGTTTTGTTTTTGTTTTTTTGGGTTGTTGACTGTGTGTTTTGGTGTTGAGTGGTTGTTTTTTTGGGTTTGAATTGTTGGGTTGTGGTGAAGTTTGAAGATGGTGTTGAGTGGTTGTTTCGGGTTTTGGTTTGTGGGGTTGAAGACTAATCAGGTATTTCTTTGTGGGTGGATGTAGATGATCAGGCAGTCTTTGGGGGTGGGATTGAAGGACTGATCAGGCAGTACTTGGTTGGTGGGATGAAGACGATCAGGCAGTACTTTGTGGTGGGATTGTAGATGATCAGGTAGTACTTTGTGGATGGGACTCAAAGACTGACAAGGGCAGAGTAGTACTTTGTGGGGGGGGGGGGGGGTTGAAGACTATCAGGTAGTTCTTTGTGGGTGGGATTGTAGACTGTCAGGCAGTACTTTGATGGGTGGGATTGAAGACTGATCAGCAGTACTTTGTTGTGGGATTGAAGACAGATCAGGCAGTACTTTGTGGGTGGGATTGTAGACTTGATCAGGTAGTACTGTGGGGTGGGACTAAAGATGATCAGGCAGTACTTTGTGGGGGGGTTGAAGATGATCAGGCAGTAACTGTGGGTGGTACTGAAAACTGACAGCAGTACTTTGTGGGTGGGACTGAAGAATGAATCAGGCAGTACTTGTGGATGGGACCTGAAGCATGATCAGTTAGTACTTTGTGGGTGGGACTAAAGACTGACAGGCAGTACTTTGGGGTGGGGATTGAAGGACGATCAGCAGTTCTGTGTGGGTGGATTGAAGACTGATCAGGCATACTTGTGGTGGGGATTGAAGACTGTCAGGCGGATACTTGATGGGTGGGAAGAAGCTACAGGCAGTTAAGTTTTTTTTTGTTTAACCTTGTGGGGGGGATTGAAAGGGACTGATCAGGCAGTCTTTGTGGGGTGGGACTGAAGAACTGATCAGGCATAATTTGGTGGGTGGGGAACTGAAGATGATCAGGTAGTACGTTGTGGGTGGGAATAAAGACTGATCAGGCAGGTCTTTGTGTGGTGGGATTGAAGACTGATCACGGCAGTACTTTGTGGGTGGGATTGAAGACTGATCAGGCAGCAGTAGTAGTACTTTGGGGTGGGACTGAAGGACACTGATAAGCAGTACTTTGTGGGGTGGGATGAAGATGATTCAGGCAGGGCAGTTCTTGTGGGTGGGACTGAAGACGAATCAGCAGTAGTTACTTTGGGTGGTTTGGACTGAAGATGATCATGTAGTACTTTGTGGGTGGGGACTAAAGACTGCATCAGGCAGTACTTTGTGGGTGGGACAAAGACTGAGCAGGCAGTACCTTTGTGGGTGGGATAAAGACTGATCAGGCAGTACAGTCACTTTGTGGTGGGATGAAGATTGGTCAGATGGAACTTGTGGGTCGTGGTAGGCTGGAAAACATCGTAGTTCCATGTTAACACCCCTCCCTGTCTGTATTAAGGTTTAAAATGAGACTTTGTATGCAGAAAAAAATTTACATTTTCCCCACATATAAATATTTCATTCTATTTACAGTATGTACAATGCGATTCACAAGAATCAGTAACAAAAGTTCAAAGAGACAAAACTGAACCCGGAGAGCTCACAGTCTATAAGTTCCTAGTCATTACACAATATAAATATTCACACTAACTGGGCGGACTGCATTCCAAACCACACACACTAAGATTGCACTAGGGAGTGTAGCTCCTGGATGACCTTGCACAGCTACCCTCTATCATACAGTGTTTACTTTAAGGGGCCCATTTACACATACAACATCAATCAGATTCCATAACTTCCACACAGGAACACGAGCGCCTAAAAGTCACACCTACAATAAAATCAAAAAAAAAAAACAACCCGAAAATACCGATGTAGTCACATCTTCTACAAATTTCACACACAAACATTTATTCTGTGTTGTCACACACTCACAATATGATGAAACAACTATTTAAACTTCTTACCCTACTGGTAATACCTCTTTAAATAGACTGGGAATACATGGAATAGCTTATGTTACACCAATTGTTGCAAGACTGTAGGAGATATTGTACAATTAGATGTAAGTTGTGTAGGTTGGATTACGGTCGTCATTGGGAGGGAAGATCTTTATTCATCCTTACCGAATAGGGATGTCCGCACTTCGCAAAAATCCGGTCCGCTCGAAAATCCGCGAGCGACCCGTTAAAATGGAAAATATTCTCGAAATACAAAGATTTCTCGTATTTCGAAAATTTTGACAAATCGGTATTAACGAAATAAGAGACATCCTCGACTTTCGCATTTTTTCGAAAATACGAGAAATCTACGAAATTTCGAAAAATTTTCGAAAATAGAGAAAATCCGTGGTCAGAAGTTCGGAAGGAGGAAATCCGGAAACATCCGGCGGTCGCGAAAGGGGATTAAATCCGCGCAGATCAGGGTCGGATCCGCAAACACGGCCATCCATAATCCCTTATAGTGTGAAAAAGTGGTTCATTATTGTCATTATTCTGACATTGTCTATGTCCATTTAGGTCGTAGGTACACAGTCCCCTCCTATTTCTCTGTTTGTCAAGCTCTGATGGGGAATTGTTTTCCATTTGCTGGTACTCTTCAGTCTCAAACTCCTTGGTGCTCTGGCGGAACCTCTGCTGGTGAAGTAGAAAGGATGGGTCAGGACACTGTTCATACTGGCAAATGGTCGTACACTTGTAACAGATTGGCAAACGTCTGAGGACCAACAGGGGGACGTCTTGTGGCAACGCACCACAGATAAAGGGTCTTGGTTGAGGTGGACAAGCGAAGATGCTCAAGGCAAAGACGATGACCACAATGATAATCATGCGAATGGCTTTGTCTTTATTCTGACGCACGGCCATGGACTTTGATGTCATCTCTCTGGCAGAGATTGGGTCAGGGCAGCAATAAAAAGGTAAAATAGAACAAAGGGAATGAGGAAAGCCAGTTATAGTGAGGGGGCTCTATGCCATATGGAAAATAACTCTCGAATCCGCAGGTTGGGCTCAGGCGTAAACAAAAACCGTCCTGTTCCTCTGGGTGCACCGTGGACGGCGTAGACAAACGTGGCCACAGAACCACCACCACAACCAGACAATCCCGCAGACCACCCAGGTAAAACTTCTTGCATCTTTTCTTGTGCAGAGGACAGTGGGTGGCAGATGCCATGTATCTTGGAAACTTCAGGGCATGTGGGGAACATGATGCTTGCTGCCGTGTAAGATTGGTTGTAGAACTGAAACCGGACAAACCTACGGTGAAATCCCCGAAGGGCCAGTAGTTTGATGGGTGTTAATTGTAAATAAGGAGAGGCAGGGAACAGACGTACAGCAGGGCGGCCACGCCAAGTCAACATGTTAATGGCCGTACGGTTAAAGAGATTTCTTGGATGGGAGATTTGGAGGAGACGATGAAGTTCAGAGGGAGACCGAAGAGCAGAACCATGAATAGACACGGGGAGAAGAACTGGTTGAAATCTTCGTGGAAAATGCAGGAATTTTCCCATAAAGTTCTAGCACGTTCTCCCATGTTTGTTTTTGGTTGTATTAGAAGAGGTCACATGTTGAAACCAGGGACCTGGAGAAAGAGATATTATGCGGATGTCAGTTTACAGCATAATAATCAGGATAGGTTATCAACAGGGAATGTAGCGCTGACAGCGCAGATTGGTGGATAAATGTCCAATCAATCATTTGCTTAACATTTTATCCTATCCATGTACAGCGATGATCAACATGGGACTAATGCTAACGCCAAACGGAAGATAAAAACTACCACGTCCTCTACAGCTGGCAGAGCTAATGATCAGCTAGCGATTATAATGTACATTACAACAATTATACTACTAATAAAACAGGAAAAACAATAAATACAAATGAAGCCGTATAAATAGAAAGTCGCAGGGCAATATATGATAATTATAAATATTGTAATTAAGAGGTCAATGCAGATGTTACGTATGTTTGCTTGAATACAGGAACAGAGGGATCGCTAAAAGGATTCAAAGGGTCTTGGTCCCTATTCACATTACAAATGAATAAAACTGGTCGGCTTATGATATTACAACACAAATACCATGATGCTGCATTCTTATTTTGCGACATAGATGGCGATAGTTTCCTTGAAATGTAAACTAAATGGCGTAGTGTAATAATTAGTATTTCAAAACAAGTCATGTTTACAGGGTAAATAAAAAATAACATGCGTGGTATAAAGGTGACACCTTTATGGATAACTAAGATAATCATAGAAGCTGTCAGGAAACATTCTGTTCCTATAAAGCTGGTTAAACGTGAAACCTCATGGTAACTAAGATAATCATAGCAAGTTGTCAGACAATTCTAGTTCCTTTTCAAAATGATTGTAAATCTGAAATCTTGCTATGATTATCTTAGTTAGCAATGAAGGTATCACCTTTATACCACGCCATGTTATTTATGATTTCAAAAGGGTTACATTGTAAACTTATACCTGCTATGATTATTATAACACAACTAGTGTGATGCTGCATTCTTATTTGGACATTAGATGGCCGATAGTTTCCTTGCATGTAAAACTAATAAATGGCTGTTAGTATTAGTATTTCAAGTCATTGTTACAGGGTACCCCTTTTTGAAATAAAAAGTCCATGCGTATACGGGATTCAAAGGGGCTGATATAAAGTTACGAGTGAAGTTAAAAGGAATTCCATAGTGATTATCTGGCCCGGGTGTATCTACAGATGTTGTATTTCTATCTTGGTCCAGCAGTTTAATTATATAATTGCCATTTGATCAAATCCGCCCAAGTACATAATTAATTAAGAAATGCCTGATTCCTTTTATTATTCCACTTGGTTATTTTTTAATTGATAGGGGTTACCCTGTAAAAATGTGATTGGTTACACGAAGTCAACGACTTGTGAATGGTTAACACGAGCATCCAGCTTTTCCAGTATTTCAAAATAACAGTTTGTTTTATGTCCCTTAGGCGGAGGCCAACACTAGAACACGCACGATTGCACAAGCGTTCACGTTGATGACGCTGCTCCGCGTGCTACTTCCCTTAAAGAAGATGAAGAAATCCCACAAACCCAAACAGAAAGATCCAATGAACAGAGGAGACGGGGGAGTTAAATTCTGCAGACTCCATATGGGTCCGTCTTTCCTTTTACAGATCCAAGACCCAATATAATGGGCGTCGGTAACATCCATGCACAGTACAAATGATCCATAGTGTGTCATCTGTCAGTATTTATGTGGGGGGGCTATAGACAGGCCCGGTATATTGATAATGAAGACATTTCCCATCCGTCTTCCCCTGTTAGTTAAAGGGAACAGTGACAACGTAACTTCTAAACAGAGCTAAAATGTACATGAATTTAATGATCCCAGACATACTTTAACAAGAGGACTAAGACATGACAGGGGGTCAGATGGTATTGCCACTCACATAGCACGCGGGTTTGTGACTTATCTCGCTGCCATCAGACTGTACAGATCCATGTTCTGTCTTGCTTCTGACTTGTTTTATCCCTAACAAGAATTATTACCTGTTCCATAGCAGAAAGGAACAACCCCAGGTCAGAAACGCCCATTGTCACCCTGTTTCAAACTGTCTCAATGCCAACGTGGGGGGGGGGGGGGGACCCCCAATCACATCTCGCTCCCGATATTGACATTGGGTTTAGAAAAAGAAATAACCCTTTTCTCTAACAGATCACACTTTAGTTCACTTTCGAAAACAGGAGAGTGAACAGTTTCTGGTTTCAATGTTAGTGGGCCCGATCACATTGATTTAATGTTCACCAGGGCGCAGTACGAGGAGAACCAAACAAATCACCATGCGCCTCAGCCAATCAAGGTCAACAGCTGCCAGGCAGGCACCCTTCTGTGCTTCTGTGCTATGTAAAACATCAGAAGGAAGGCGTGGGAAACGATGGGTGGCTGGTAAGTACATTTCGGGGCGGAATTGAGAGTGGTGTTAAGACCATGTGAGGTCAGGCAAGAGAAATAGGTACTAGCAGCATGAACTATCAATACATATCCCCATCACCGCCCAATAGTAATAGTTTATTAATAGTTTAGCATCCACCCAAAGAGGAACGGGAATGGGAAAATGTTTCCATGGCAGGTAATGTTTGATAAAAGGAATAGGCCCCCTACAGGCCAGGCATGTGTATCGCATTAAATCTGAACAGCTGATGTTACTTAGGGCTTGGTCCCCCTATCGCGATCCCGATTCGCTTTGTGGTTCCACTATGGGCTCTGCCGCTCTGATAGTGTATTGGGAACACGTGACTCTAGTGACTATTGCATAGGTTCCAATTTATCATGATGGGTAAAGGATCACAGAGCGCACAGAATATCCCACCAGCAATGCAATTGACAGGCATCCTGTATGCGCTTCCACTGTGTGATACTGCGGGAAGATAATTTAAGCTTTTTTTCTCCCCGTAGGCCAGCTACTTGTACTGCCTGGCCCCGAACGTGGTCCCTTATTGGCTGAAATAGCTCTGCAGCCCCATAGCAAATCCCACAATCCTGACAATTTCTCAATTTAAAGAAAAACTGGTAAAGTTCTCTTTTGCTCCCCGGTGGCTGTACGGCTACAAAATCTCTGCTATTGAAATAAATAAAAATAAACGAAGCATCAGACACATATTCCCCCAATACTGAAAAACCTTTGGTATAATTCTCATACATTTCCTAATCACCAATTAACCGCAAAGGAAATTATTTTATTTTGACCTTCTTAGTCCTATTGAGACATTAATAACAGTTACACAGATTTCAACCAGGGGTGCAGCGCTACCAGGGGGGGAGCAATAGGGCCCCAAGAGCCAAGGGGGGGGGGCCCCATTTTCAATTTTTTCTATGCAGATATAGACTCCTCCCAGAAAACCACAGTGGAGGAAGTGCGGAGAGGGGCCACATCAGCCATTCATAGATTTGCTGGGGGGCCCGGGTGTGATTCTAGTTACGCCATGATTTCATCCTCAGATAAGTTTCCCTGTATGAATCAGGTAAACACACTACAACAACCAGGAAACTAGGAATCATTCGACAGGTCAGTAGAAAGGGCCAATCAGCGAGACAGGACAGAGCAAATGATAGAATGGAACGTTCCTGTAAATTGAATCTTTTGGTGTCGTAAAATTTTACAGTTTTGGGGCTTTTTGGAGAATCTTGTTCTTTGAAACAACGAGCCCCAATGAGGGAAGAAATAATTTTAACATGATTTAGTGATGAGACCAGGATAAAGTACTTCTCCCCGTGATGGAATAAAATTTACCTTTTTTCAGCAGGTCCAGATTAACCCTTTCTGCCCAGGAACCTTGTAACGTTGTCCATTGAGGACACAAAGTGGAAAGGATCATTCTTCTCTTCCTTTTCAGATAAACTGAATAAAGGAACAGACGCAGTTTCACATGATAAGAAAGAAATTCTTCCCAAATTCCTAATCATGCAAAAAGCCCATCAGAATTTAGATGGGAGACAAACTATGCAAAAACTCCCCAGGCCTCAAACCACGTCCCCGGAAAATTAGCAGCACATTTGCATGGCGTTAAAATAGCAGAAAGGTGGAGGATTTAAAGGGGAAGTCTGCACCTATTGCCAAGTGGCGCTCAGTTTGTAACTGACTGTCAGGGATTCCTCTGGTTCTATTTACAAGTAACCACATGGTAATTGGCCAAAGGGGAACTGAACTGAAGTGTTAAATGGTCTTAACATGATCTATTGTTTACATTGTAAGCAAACCTCTGGCAATTATTCCTTCCATATTAGTGAATTCATTCAAACCTCCAGGGGAAGCGAAATAAACTTAGTACAGGTGTCATTGTAATGTAGGTTACCACCATAGACGGGATGGTAAACAGTTTCCCTCTGCCCTACTCTGCATCCAGCCATCAGGATCTATATAAATATATCTAATTGTAGCTATATACATATAAATAATTGTAGCTATATACATATATATAATTGTAGCTATATACATATATAAAATGGTAGCGATATTACATATATATAAATGCGGTCGTCACTTTTAGAAATCTGTAATGTGTGTGTACCAAAACCTTTATGACTGGTGGTCTCTGATGTGAAAATGTATGAAATTGACCTGAACTTATCCCTTTAAGCTGACAACAATGGGCCATCCCATACTGGGCAGCATATACATACAATGATAACAGCCATTTGTTATGTAGATTGTGGGACCCACTCAATAAACATGGGGACACCCACCGTATGAAATATTCAAACCCTGGGATTGTTCATAACAGTGTGAATCAACTACAACTCCCATCACCCCCTCTCAGTGATCTGGTTAAAGGAGAACTTGCCACAAAAATTCATTCTTCCATGCTCATTTAGCCTGCGTCATACCCTACGACGTAATAAGCGTATGTAATCGGATCTATGATATCAGTAGATCTCTGGTGACATTAGATTTATTGATGTCATTTAGTCGACACGTAATGAATATAGACAAAAGCAAAACGAACCTTCCTTCGTACGACTAATGCCAGACTTATCTTTAACCTAAATTCTTGTGTTACTCCCAAAGGCGTCGTTGAGTCACGGGATATTGATTCTATTTGACCATTCAACAAACCAAAAGGAACAACATCCTAAACCTTCATGGAAACGTTCATTGTGATGCCGTAAGAACAGAGGTCACGGCCTTATCTGCGTCACGTCTCGTGGACGTTTATCGGTAGAACGTCTGTCTGGTTTTTCTTTTCCTTTCAATGTTACACAGCGACCGAAGTCAACGTCTGAACCTAATGTGTGCCAAAACGCAATGTTGGCTGCTGTCCCTGATTGTGCGCTTACAGAGAGTGCGGTGGCAGGTATATCCACATTGCACTCTGGGGAATCTAGTCAAACCCAGGGCCAGATGCAAGTTTATAGAGGGACACAGCAGGTCAGTTTGGACTGGAAACTGTTGGCCAAAATTACGAGAAATTAGGGGCAACCTAACATTTAAGTATCGCTATATCAATCATTAACATAATCTTACTGCTACGGGACTCACACTGATAATTAAAATACATTTCTTACAGGTGACTTTGGTGGGTATTTACATTCCTTAGCCGTTCTTGAAAATTTTTTGACCACCTGTGGACAAAGTTCTGAATGCGCCCTATGTACCACTAGGCGCCATGAAGTGCGCCACCCGCAACCCGGGCAGGGTTTGAGGCTTCCGGGAATGGGCGTGTTTGTTTGTAAACATTTTGCGGGAGATCTAAGTAAGGCTTTAGTTTTAATTTAAAGGGGAAGTCAGTGCAAATACATTGCTTTTCAGAAATAAGAGCAGTATTTTTTCTCCACAAGACCTTATCTGCCAATTCAGCATGTTTGTCTTTGTTGTATAAATAAAGGTTGGTTTTATGTTGAAAATACGACTTCCTGTTTTGCAGGGTGACCCCTAGTAGAGGAACGTTATGGTTTTGCCCTTGACCCAGCGCCCAGGGTTGATTCAGTGCTCAGTAGAGATCTGAGCTGTGGGACCCATCCACACAGCCAACAGTAGAAATGACGTTAGGAACATTCCAAGGAGTGGTGCATCCTGGCGAAGAAGAGGACCATTTAGACCATGAAATGTCAGCTCCTAATGTCAAGCAGGGACCCGCAAAGGTATGAAATCAACTGATTTACATAATGGAGAGAGAATTGTAGACAACTAAGGGGTTTACACAAACTAACAATTAACAAATATTCATCATTTCCACTGGACTGTCCCTTTAAACTTACAGAATGGAAATGAATTAGGTAAAGGAAAGTAAATTGAACAGAAACGTAAGATAGAGTGACAGAGAAATGATTATGGGAGGAACTACAAAAGTAGGTAAAGACCCTGTAAGATGTTCCCCAGCACCCCATAACTGATGTCTATAACATAGAGGACAGTCGTCTCTAACCAGAGAGAGAAGAGACATCAGTTCTAACCAGAGAGGAGGGGACAGACAGTATCTAACAGAGGAGAAGAGACAGTCAGTATCATAACCAGAGAGATAGACAGTCATTTATCTAACCAGAGATAGACAGTTCTTATCAAACAGAGATAGAGAATCATATCAACCAGAGACAGAGACAGTCATTACTAACCAGAGACAGAGACAGTCATTATCTAACCAGAGACAGAGACAGTCATCTAACCAGAACAGAGACAGTCAGTAATCTACCAGAGAGATAGACAGTCATTTAACTAGAGAGATATACAGTCATTATCTAATAGAGAGAAAGACAGTCATATCTTAACTAGAGAGATACACAGATATTATCTAAACTCGAGAAAGAGACCTCACATATCTCACCAGAGGATGGAGAGAGAGAGATAAACAGTCGTATCTAACATTATCTAACCGAGAGGAGACGGTTGTGATTATCTAAACCTAGAGAGATAGACAGTCAATTTTCTAACTAGAGAGATAGACAGTCTTATCTAAAGAGAGATAACAGGATATTATCTAAACTAGAGAAAGAGACATCTCATTATCATCACCAGAGAGAGAGAGAGGAGTGAGATAGAAGTTCCTATCAACATTATTAACCAGAGAGAGGACAGTGAGTATATAACCAAAGAGAGGATAGTTCATTATCAAACTAGAGAGATAAGACAGTCATTATATAACCAGAGAGAGAGAAAGTCATTATATAACATTATCTAAACAGAGCGAGACAGAGATAGACAGTCATTATCAAACATCATCTACCAGAGAGAGGAACAGTGATTATTAACTGAGAGAGAAGACATTCATTATCTAACCGAGAGATCGGACAGTCATTATCTAACAGAGAGAGAGAAAAGTCATTATCTTAACATTATCTAACCAGAGAGAGAGACAGTCATTAATAACCAGAGAGAGAGAGAACAGTAATAACTAACAGAGAGAGAGACAGTCATTATCTCACCAGAGAATAGACAGTCATTATCTAAAAAGAGGGAAGACATTCATTATCTAACCAGAGCGGCATAGACAGCATTATTAACCAGAGAGAGAGATATACCATTATCTTAACATAGGAGAAGCAAGTTCTTTCTAACCGAGCGACAGTAATTATTTACATAGGGACAAACATATTTATCCAGAGAAGAGACAGTCATTACTTACCAGAGAGACAGTCATCATCCCCATTCACTGAATGATGGAAACAAGAGACATTTGATGTGACTGCCGTGGGGAAGGAATCAAGTAATAGCAGCAGCGCCTGTCATTGGTACCAATATAGAGGAGACCTGCAGATAGCTAATGGACTGGGGATCAGAACCTGACACTGGTACATATTAAATGTCAAATCCGATGGAGCTAAATTAAACCAAATGGCGAAGACAGATATAGTTCAGGCTGTTCCAGATACAAATCGCAGGCCTTTTACAGCTTTGCCCTCCATGGATTATAAAGGAAAGGTTACCTTGTTATTAAATGTTTGTGATAATGCCCAGTACAGTTAACAGTCCCATCGCTAATAACGTCTAAAGGTTCGTCACACGCTGTGACTGGCGGGCGCACCAGTGTACGAAACCGATTAATCGGCCCATGTATGGGCACTTTATTGGCTGTGAATGGGCGCTCGTTCGAGATCCGCCCTGGCGGCTCGTTCCGAGATACGCCTGCCAGTGAGATCAATGGCCCGCCGAAACGAGGGCGTCTGGTCGATAAAGTGCCCATACAGTGGCAAATTGTCAGCCAAAAACGGCCGTTCCTACACATCCTGCGTCGCGGTCGGCAACCATGATCACAAGTTGGTGTACGGATTTTCAGGGGCCCGATAACTGATAATTCAGTGTTCAGGATAAAAACATGACGGATTTGCATAGGCCTTCCTTTGATTGGCGTCTGGACCGTTTCAAATGGGACGACGCGACATGTTGGAAAACCAAAGCCAATATGTGGTATCTATTACCGTCGGGAATCGTACAACCGGCGACTACTTGTGCCTCAAACCAACAGCCTTTCCTCACGGCCGGCGCTAAGGGCGAGAGATCACATAGTGTGTCTCCAGCCTGAAGTACAAAGGTCCCATACCATTCCAGAAAGACGAGTCCCATGGCGAGAATGTCGTCAGGTAAGAAAAAAAAAGGCTGAAAAACATATTTCAACTGCAAACATGGAAATTCTTGCTCTCATTTATGTTACATGTGTATTACATGTGGTGCATGGATGGTCTATGTGACCTTGTAAGCATATATATATATATTATACACGTTACTGATTATTTCTCCCAAATACAGGGAGTGTTATTAGGGAATAATAATGTGTTATTAATTGTGTGTGCACGGATGTGTCTATGTGATGGTAATGGTACCAACAGTCACAGGGGTCAGCGTTGCAAGTTAAAGGTTGTTGTAGAGAGTGTCACATGCCTTGGTATAATGACATATACGACTGGCACGGTGGGTCACACTACACAGGATAGACAAACAAATATATTGTATAGTTTATTTATAAAGCGCCACTTGGGGACAACATAGCGATGTAACATATTTCTAATTAACAATAGGCACCGTGAGATCACGTAAACATAAGAGAAACAATTGGCATCTGCAGACTGGCACATTAACAGACTGGCACCTAGGGTAAAACTATTCAGGGTTGGCATATACACAGATGTGGACAGTAACAGGTTGGCACCAGGCGTGTGAAATTACTTAGGGTGGGCATACACACAGATTACGAGATTTAAAGGTTTGGGCCACAGCGGTGGAATTATTAATGGTGGCATACACACAGACTAGATTTTGACCATTAACCGGTTTGGCACTCAGGGGGACATTATATAGGGTGGCATACTTACAGATTATGAGATTAACAGGTGGCATACAGCGGCGGTGGCATTATTTAGTTATTAGGGCAATACAAAGAGATTTGATATTAACCGGCTGGTGGCACACAGGTGCCATTGCTTAGGGTGGCCGACCACAGAGGTCTCTCAGAAAACAGGGCAAACAGGGTGACATATAGTACCACACAGATATGACATGGGCATTGGCCACAGGGTGGCATTATTTAGGGTTACATACACACGATTGACGGTTGGCACACAGGATTGGACAGGTTGGCACACAGGTGGCATTGCTTAGGAATTGCATACACACAGACCACAATGAGATAACAAGGCAACACAGGGTGACATATTCAGGGGGGACATACGTAAACACAGATTATGAAATTAACAGAATGGCACAAGGGTGCATACACACAGATTGCATTAACAGGTGGACTCAGGGTGGCCCTTATTCAGGGTGACACACAGATTATGAGATAACAGGTTGGCACACAGGGTGGCATTATTCAGGGGTGGCATACAAACAGATTATGTCTATTAACAGGGTGGGCACAAAGTGCCATGTTAGGGTGGCATACACAGATCTACAGGAAAAAAGGGCCACACCAGGGTGATCATTTATAGTACACACAGATTATGACATTGGCAGATTGGGCGCACAGGGGGGTTGGCAGTATTTAGGCGGGTTAACATACACACACGATTGACAGATTAACAGGTTGGCCATAGCGGTGAGGTGACATTACTTCAGGGTGAGATTACACACAGATTGTGGCATTAAGGTGGCACACATAGGGTGACATACATTGGGTGACAAACACAACAGATTCCTTTGATTGGTGGACCCCCATTATTATAGAGGTTTACACACAGAGACCAATGAAAGTGGACAGAGGGTGGATGGGAACTATAAACTTTACCCCACTAACACTCCCTATTCCAGGCCCCAACTCCCGGGGTTTGTTTAAAGCTCTTTCTAACCAGCTTGAAACACAGAAAGAAGAAGAAAAAACATTTTCCTTGTGGCCTCCTCTTGGCAATTCCATCCCAGCCCCAGAGCATTGTTGTAAATGCAGATTGACTCTTTATTAAACACAAAACCACGCTCCCACCCCATATTGGTACATCCCCCCCCCCCAGTCCATTATATAGGAATTTGTCTCGTCTCTGAACACTAAGCTACTGCATGGGAATAACATTATAAACCGACAACAAATCAGGACAGGGGGTAACACTATAGGGTGGGAATACACATTAGAACCGACACAATTCAGGACAGGACGGGTTAAGGCGGTGGTAACGCTATAGGGTGGGAATACACATTATAACCGACACAATAAGGAAAGGGTTAACCACTATAGGGTAGGAATACACATTATAACCGACACAACAGGAACAGGGGTAACGCTTCTATAGGGTGGGAATACACATTATAACCAACACCCAATCGGTACATCGGTTAATGATATAGGGTGGGAATACACATTTATAAACGACACAATCAGGACAGGGTTAACCACTTATAGGGTAGGAATACAACATTATAACCGACACCTAATCCGGACCGGGGTAACGTATAGGTGGGAGAATACACATTATAAACCGACACAATCAGGACCCAGGGAACGCTGTATAGCGGTTGGGATACACACTTTATAACCAACAAATCAGGACAGGGTTAACCTATAGTGGTGGGCTTTTTGTTTTTTTGAATACCACATTATTTTAGATCCGAACACAAATCAGGGACAGGGTTAACGACTTATAGAGTGGATTAAACATTTATACCGACACAATTCAGGAACAGGTAACACTATAGGGTGGTGAAACAACATTATAAACCGACACAATCAGGACAGGGGTGGGTGGTAACGCTTTTATAGGGTGGGAATACCATTATCAACCGACACAATCAGGAACAGGGTTAAGGCTATAGGGTGGGAATACACATTATACCCGGACACAATCAGGACAGGGGTTAACACTATAGGGTGGGATACACATATACCCGACACCATCAGGACAGGCAGGGGTAAAATATAGGGGGGGGAATACCACTTATAACCGACACAATAGGAAGGCGGTTGGTAACGATAGGGTGGGAATTACAAATATAACCGACCACAATCAGGACAGGTAACGCTTAGAGGGTGGTGGGGAAAATACACATTAATAACCGACACAATCAGGACCAGTGGGTAAACGCTATAGGGGGGGAATACACATTATACCCGACACAATCAGGACAGGGGGGTTAACGTATAGGGTGGGATACCCATGATAACGACACAATCAGGACAGGGTAACGCTTATAGGGTGGGCATACAATGGTATAACCGACACAACAGGGACAGGGGTAACACATAGGGTGAGGAATACACATTATAAACGACACAATCAGACAGGGTAACGCTTTATAGGGTAGGAATACACATTTAGAACCGGACACAATCAGGAAGGGTAACGCTCTAGGGTTTAGGAATACAATTATAACCGACAAAATCAGGACATGGTAAGCTGATAGGGTGGATACACATTATGAACCAAACACAATCAGGACAGGCGTAAGCTCTATAGGGTAGGAATACACATATAACCGACACAATCAGGAAATGGTAATGCTATAGGGGGGAATACAAATTTATACCCAACACAATCAGGACAGGGTAACACTATAGGGTGGGAATACACATATAACCGACGCATAATCAGGACAAGGGTAAACAACTATAGGGTGGGAATACACATTATAACCGACGCAATAAGGACAGGGGGTAACGCTATAGGGTGGGGAATGGGAATACACATTATGACGACACATCAGGAATGGTAAGGTAACGCTATGGGTGGGAGAATACACATTATAACCGACACATCAGGACGGGAACGCCTATAGGGTGGGATACACATTATAACCGACACAATCAGGACAGGGGTAACGCTATAGGGTGGGAATACCACATATAACCAACACAATCAGGACAGTACACGCTATAAGGGTGGGAATACACATTCTACCGCACAATCAGGACAGGGGTAACACTTATAGGCGGGGAAATTACACATTAATACCCGACACAATCGGACAGGGGGTGGGGGGTGGTACACTATAGGGTGGGAATACAATTATAACCTGCACCACAATCAGGGAAAGGGTAACACTATAGGGTGGGAATTACCACATTATAAAACCGACACAATTAAGGAAAGGGTTAAACATATAGGGTGGGGAATACACATTATAACCGACAACTCCGGGCCCGGGTCACCCTCTAGGGTGTGGGCCTACCCCTCTCCCCCTGCCCCCCTCGGCCCGGGTCCCCTCTCGGGTGGCCACTCCCCCTTCTCCCTGACACCCTCAGCCCCGGGTCCCCCCGCTCGGGTGGGACTCCCCCTCGAACCCCAACCCACTCCGGCCCCGGGTGGTCCCCCTCTCGGTGTATGTATATGCTGTGTATATGATGTGTATATGATGTGTATATGTTGTGTATATGTTGTGTATATGTTGTGTATATGCTGTGTATATGCTGTGTATATGCTGTGTATATGATGTGTATATGATGTGTATATGCTGTGTATAGGGAGAACGCTCAGGACTGTGTGTATCCTGCCCAGGGCCATTCTTTTAAAACATGGAAAATGAATGACAAAAAACGGAGACACCATTTGGTGAGAACCATAGTGCACTGGGATTGGCTTGCTGCCTGCAGAATGCTGGGATTGGCATATATATAAGTATATATACTTTATATAGAGAGTATGGCGGTCACTAATGTTCTCCCTATACTTTATATATACTTTATATAGGGAGTATGGCGGTCACTAACATTCTCCCTATACTTTATGTATACTTTATATAGGGAGTATGGCGGTCACTAACGTTCTCCCTATACTTTATGTATACTTTATATAGGGAGTATGGCGGTCACTAACGATCTCCCTATACTTTATGTATACTTTATATAGGGAGTATGGCGGTCACTAACGTTCTCTCTATACTTTATATATACTTTATATAGGTGAAGTGGGCGTCCACTAACGTTCTCCCTATACTTTATGCATACTTTATATAGGGAGTATGGCGGTCACTAACGTTCTCTCTATACTTTATATATACTTTATATAGGGAGTATGGCGGTCACTAACGCTCTCCCTATACTTTATATATACTTTATATAGGGAGTATGGCTGTCACTAACGTTCTCTCTATACTTTATTTATACTTTATATAGGGAGTATGGCAGTTCCGAATGCTCTCCCTATACTTTATATATACTTTATATAGGGAGTATGGCAGTTCCGAATGCTTTCCCTATACTTTATATATACTTTATATAGGGAGTATGGCAGTTCCGAATGCTCTCCCTATACTTTATATATACTTTATATGGGGAGTATGGCGGTCACTAACGTTCTCTCTATACTTTATATATACTTTATATAGGGAGTATGGCGGTCACTAACGTTCTCTCTATACTTTATATATACTTTATACAGGGAGTATGGCGGTCACTAACAATCTCTCTATACTTTATATATACTTTATATAGGGAGTATGGCGGTCACTAACGTTCTCTCTATACTTTATATATACTTTATATAGGGGGTATGGCAGTCACTAACGTTCTCTCTATACTTTATATATACTTTATATAGGGAGTATGGCGGTCACTAATGTTCTCCCTATACTTTATATATACTTTATATAGGGAGTATGGCGGTCACTAACGTTCTCCCTATACTTTATATATACTTTATATAGGGATTATGGCAGTCACTAACGTTCTCTCTATACTTTATATATACTTTATATAGGGAGTATGGCGGTCACTAACGTTCTCCCTATACTTTATATATACTTTATATAGGGAGTATGGCTGTCACTAACGTTCTCCCTATACTTTATATATACTTTATATAGGGAGTATGGCGGTCACTAACGTTCTCCCTATACTTTATATATACTTTATATAAGGAGTATGGCAGTCACTAACGT